>PVKE010003056.1:0-27111 GCA_004027555.1 Craseonycteris thonglongyai | reverse complement strand
CAACACAAATTCTTAACCATTAATGAGACCTCTTCATGATTTCTTTTTTTTTTTTTTAGCTCATCAGCTATTGTTAGTGTTAGTGTATTTTATGTGTGTTCCAAGACAATGCTTTTTAATGTGACCCAGGGAAGCAGCTCTAATCTGATACTGAGGAAGAACTTAACATCCTCAGATGGGTAATGGATAGCAGGCAATCTTTCATTAACTTTGGTGCTGAATAGGGCAGGTCTAACAGGATGCTTTCAGATGTAAGTCTCAATTTCCACTTTATGTTGCCTTAAACAATAAAGACATGTTTTTTTGTTTTCTTTTAGCAGTTTAACAATACTTTCTCTATGCAATACCACCTTCATTGTTGGCTCCGTTCTCAGGCTTATGGCAAACAACATGGCTGCAGCAGTTGGGAGTCACAAAGACAGGACAAACTTAAGGGCAAGGCAGGAGACCATTTTTTCCTGTGGCTTTCACTTAGGATAAAGAAATTTTTTTCCAGCTCCTGGTCCTGCTCTCTCCAGCAGACTTCTGCTTTTGTCTCATTGGCCAGAATTGGCCCAAGTGCTCACCCTGAACCAGTCCTAGCAAGGGAGATGGGGCCACCTTTGGATGAATCAGGACATCCCTGGAGCTGATTTAAAAATGCATGGAAGATCTGAACGAACACCCTACTAAAGAAGATATACAGATGGCAAAAAAGCATATGAAAAGATGATCAACACCTTATATCATTAGGGAATTGCAAATTAAAATGAGATACTTCTATATGCATATTAGAGTGGCCCAAATCCAGAACCCCACTGATAACACCAAATGCTGGCAAAGGTGTGAAGCAACAGGAACTCTCATTCATCTCTGGTAAGAATGCAAACTGGTACAGCAGCTTTGGAAGACAGTTTGTCAGTTTCTTGCAAAGTTAAACATAGTTTTACCATATGATCCAACAATTGAACTCCTTGGTATTTTACTCAGGAGTTAACTTTGTCAATGCAAAAACGTGCCTTCATCAGTGCTAAAAACTTGGAAACAATGAAAATATCCTTCACTGGGTGAACAGATAGAGGTACATCCATAGTATAGAATATTATTCTGCAATGAAGAGAAATAAGCTATCAAGCCACAAAAAGGCTTGGAGGACTACTAAATGCACACTAAGTGAAAGAAGCCAGTCTGAAATGGCTGTATATTGTGTGATTTCAACTAAATGACATTCTGCAACAGGCAAACTACAGAGATGGTTAAAAGAGCAGTGGTTGCCAGAGGTCCCAGGAGAGGTAAGGGGTGAATAGGTGGAGCACAAGGGACTTTAGGTCAGTGGAGCTATTTCTCATGATACTATGATGGGGTACATGACACCAAGCATTTGTCAAAACCTATAGGATGTACACCACCCAGAGTGAACCTAATGGAAACTATGCACTTTATCAGTATTGGTTCATCAATTGTAAGAAATGTACGTCACAAATTCATGCATGATGTTCATAACAGGGAAAACAGGGTGGGTTCGGGGGAGTGAGGTAAAGAGGAAGTATGAAGAACACTACACTTTCTGCCCAGATCATCTGTAAATCTAAAATTGTTCTAAAAAATGTCTCAATGTGAACAGTCTTTAGCATCATACGAAAGACCCTGAGCTATAATTCACTGTATCAGCCTTTGCTCCACAAATTCTCCCCAGACATCCTTTGTACTTTGAACTTCTCATTGTTCTTGAACATGCTTTGCCATTTAAAAAATCTACCTATATCATTGCACTTTCTTTAGAACCTGCTTTCTTTCTTCGTTGATTAGCAAACTCCTCTTCATTACAGTAGGCATTGCTTCATGACTACTACGTGCCAGCGCTAGGACGGCCCCTATCTTAGAAGCCCACAGTCTCCCGGAGAAACAATAACTCAGATAACCATTGTAAAGACTTTACTGAAGTATTCTGGTTCTTTTGGTCTTGCTGACTATCATCTACGGTATTAGAGTTATTTTCATAGAGGATGGCTTATGGAAGTGTCCCTGTTTCTTTAAATGGTACCGTTGCCACTGCCCAATGGTGGAGGGGTAAAAGGGGTGTTGGAGTACCAGCTGCCATGCATATTACCCGTGTGTACCCCATGTAAGCAGAATGCCCACTTTACAGGGTAGCAAGTGAGGCTCAGGGAAGTCGGGACTCTGGATAAGGATGCTTAACTAGAAGATGGTATTCGAACTCAGGGCTTCGGAAGGGCAGTGAGACCTGGCTCCATGACCCTGGGGACAGTCAAGTTGTTTCTAGCCTGCTCTGATCTGAGAGTGAGGCAGACACATGGGTGACTCACAGACCCAGTCTGCTGAGTCAGAGTTCGAGCTGGAAGGGGAAATGAACCAGCTAAGAACAAGGGAGGGAGGGAACAAGGGCTGGAGGAGGACCACTGCCCAGTTCTGGGACGTGTGCATATAACAGCAACGGGCTGTGACCAAGCACTTACGACGGGCCAGTCTGCATTGATTGCATTGTGTCATTCTCTCAAACCAGGATGGAGTAAATCTCGTTGCCTACATTTTACAGATGAAGACAATGCACCGCAGGAAAGTTAAGAGAATGGGCCGTCACCTCCTCCCCCTCTCCCAGCCCCCACGCAGGCAGATGAGACAGGAAGGTGGCAGCACCAGTCTGCTGGGCTCAAAGTGCGGGCTCCTGACCGCATGCCCTCAGCCACCCCGGGATCGTGCTCCTGGAAGAGGGCTCCCTGACACAATCCACCCCGGGCTAGTGCTCCTGGAAGAGGGTGCCCTGAGACAATCCACCCTGGGCTAGTGCTCCTGGAAGAGGGCGCCCTGAGACAATCCACCCTGAGCTTGTGCTCCTGGAAGAGGGCGCCCTGACACACAATCCACCCCGGGCTCGTGCTCCTGGAAGAGGGCACCCTGACACACAATCCACCCCGGGCTCGTGCTCCTGGAAGAGGGCGCCCTGACACACAATCCACCCCGGGCTCGTGCTCCTGGAAGAGGGTGCCCTGAGGAACAAATCCACGAGCTAGGAATGGGCAGGCTGAGTCAGGGAGATGGGCTGTTGTCTCCAGAGAGCACACAGGTTTGGTGGGGAGACGTAAAGGCGTGTTGGGTAACAGACTCAGTGAGGCGTGTTTGAAGGCTCAGTGTGGTTCATGAACCTCCCCTGGAAACATCTCCATTTACAATAAAATCACACGTTTCATTCTCATCGTGTACATAGAAAGCTATGCGGGAAGCTTTCACTCAATCTCGGAAGGCCAAGGAAGGGCTGTGGCCAGCAGGCGGTGCTGAAGGGAATATTCCTAAGTGGGGGGCTGCCAGCACCCCACTTCTGGGCAGCAGGTGAGAGGGAGAAAGGCTGTGCCCAGGCTGGCAAGCACAGGGCTGGGGCGTGAAGGGGCTGGGAGCAGGGGGCAATGCTGTGAACCTCTGGCACCCCTGCATTCTGCTGAGGAAGGAAGGGCCACTGCATAGGAACGATTTAGCAAAGGAAGCAGAATCCCAACGCTGACTGTGGTCTCCTCTTCGCCGGTGTCTATTCAGTTCCATCCAGGACACAGCCATGTTGAGAAATGACCTTGTGATGGGGACGGCTAATTACCGCCAGCCTCTGACGGCACCAACGTTTCCAAAGGGGGATCACACGGATTTGTCTGCCAAGCTAACTGAGGTTTCTACAGGTGGTGTCTGCAAACACTTTGGAAAATTGGAAGAAGATGGCATATCTTTCCCGCTTCCAAATGAGGGATACCTTGAAGATCAAGTTGAAGAATTAACAGGGCCTAAAAGTGTCATCTGCTCTTTGGATGTCACAGGCACGAGTGAGGAAGGTTTTGAAGGTATTTATGCAGCCCAACCCCAGCGCTGGAGTTACTCACTGTTGAATACCCGGGGAGGTGGTCCAGACAGGATCCCGGATGGTCTGGGAATGGGAACCCACTCAATCCTCTCACCCATCACACTTGCAGGTCTGGGCAGAGGCATCCTAAGTGGGAAAGCGGGATGGCTGAGGCTCTTACTGTGTGCTTAGCACTTGGTTGCCATTTGGAGGGCAGATGCCTCCTTCTCTCTGTGCCTATATCCTTGTGTGTCCGTTCCTCATCTTATAAAGACACCAGTCACTGGATTTTGAGCCCACCTTAATCTAGTATGACTTCATCTTAATTTCATACAACAAAGACTATTTCCAAATACGGTCACATTCTAAGGTTCTGGGTGAATAAGAATTTTGAGGAGACACTACTCGACCCAGTACTGATGCCAGACTGTTTTCCAAACACAGCTGTTCTCGCATGGGCCCTCCAGGTAGGGAGGAGCTTGAAGTGTTTGGGGCCGGCGCACCTGAAGTGTAGGGGTCAGGGGTAGGCTAGGATAAGGTGACCAGACGTCCCGCTTTTGGCGGGACAGTCCCGATTTTTAACAATTTGTCCCGCGTCCCGCGGTGTTTTAAAAAAGTCCCGATTTTTGGAAAGAATGCACGACAAGCTAGGGAACGGCAGGAGATAGACCAAATTTTTAATCAAGAACCCCCTCCCCCCCGGTCAATGGTGTCCCGCTTTACCAATGTTAAAATCTGGTCACCTTATCTAGGAGCAGGGGCCTGGAGAGGGGGAAGCAAGGCCAGATCGAGAGGAGAGCAGGAGAAGAACGAGGCCAAGTGGTGAGGACAGAGCTGAAGGAGCAGCGTCCTGGAGAGGTGCCGGCCTCGGATTTCAGGGTCGGCTTGTGTAATGGGTGGGGCGTTCAGCAGTGGAGAAGGGGGGACATGGGCACAGCAGCTGGCAGGTCGATTGCAAGAAAGATAGAAATCCTTCTAAGTGGCTTCTTTTTCTCACCTCAATAGAAGGTAACAAAGGTAGAGAAGAAAAGCTTGTGATGGAGAGACAGGCTTACCAGGATGGATAGGCAGTGTCAAGAACCTTTCGAGGTGTTCTTTGTTTTTTATGACTGTTAAATTGATTGGGGTGACACTGGCTAATAAAAATTACGTAGGTTCCAGGTGTACAATTCTATAGTATCTCATCTATACATTGCATCCTATGATCACAACCCAGAGTCAGGCTTGTTGCTAGGCTGTGTATTTTTTCTTCCTTTCCACTGTCACTTAACCTATCTCAGGCCATGTGATCACCTCTGTGATTGCAACCACCTCTGGCTTTCCTTCCTGTCCTGCTACTCCTCCTGTCTACTCTGCATCCTGCACTCAGCCTGATCATTCTAACTTCACAGGCGTCACACTCCAGTTCCAAACCCTTCCAGTAGTTCCCCATTGCTCTCGCGATGCAAACCCCAACTTTCCCCCCCCCCCCCTCAGCTATCGTTGGCATGCAGCACTGGATTAGTTTCAGGTATAACAACCCAGACTGTTTCATGGGGTTTTGAAGATCCTTTATGAGCTGGTCTAGACTTGCTTCCGTTTCATTTCTTGCTACTTTCAATTCACAGTCCTCCACCCCACCATGCAGAAGTCCTATAAATTCCTTGAACGGGCTATACTCCCTCCGCTCCAAGGCTCTGCACTAGCTAGTCCTTCTTCCTGCTCTAGCCTCCTCCCGTCTGCCTGGCTAACTTGCCTCCCCGCTCGCAGCTTGGTCTCCTCCCTCAGGCAGCTTTCTGTCACACACACCCCCCCCCCCGCCACACACACACTTTCTGCCATCCCCCCACTTTGAGACTGGCTAGGTTTCCTCTATGCTTCCCTTATTATAGCAGTTACCCCATTATAACAGCATTGCTGCTTTATTTCAACTTGGCCCTCATCAAATACAAACCCCATGAAATACCAAGCCTGTGCTTTTTTTTAATTCCTGACAACTAGTACAGTACTTTTAGAAAATCTGTTAGAGTCCCTGTTTAATAACTAAAAAGATTAAAACAGTTCCTGTCTACGCTGAA
This sequence comes from Craseonycteris thonglongyai, assembly GCA_004027555.1. Taxonomy (NCBI): domain Eukaryota; kingdom Metazoa; phylum Chordata; class Mammalia; order Chiroptera; family Craseonycteridae; genus Craseonycteris; species Craseonycteris thonglongyai. The sequence goes on along the minus strand of PVKE010003056.1, from coordinate 21,231 downwards.
GGTCATAAGTAACTCACAGCTGTAGAGCTGTTGACTCGGCTTCCCCTCAAGGCACAATGAGACTGGACTTTCCACAGGTGACATCAGGGAACCACACTGCGTGGCCCTCGGGACTCGGCTACTATTTCAGTCTCAGTTGGATGGCCAACTCTTCATTATAACCTGCATGAGGCTCGATGAGGGCTCTCCATAGGATAAGCTCCACTGTATCCTTCTGCTTCTACCCACCCTGTCTCTTCTGCAATCAACAGTCTCTGTTGTTCAGTTACAGGTTATGCTTTCCTTCAGGGGGTCTTCCAGCTTCTGAAAGCCTTGCGGCAGTGTATGTATTTGGCATCTCTTGGGTCATTTGGTTTTAAGTTTCTAGAAATTCTTTTAAGCTGCTCTTAGCATAAAGAATGTTGTCCCAGATCCGGCACTTCCTCCTCTGCTGTCCAGCCAGTGTGCCAAGGATGAACTTCACTCACAGCCAAGTTGTCCTAAGGTGGCTTCTCAAATGACAGGAGGAAAGTAGAAGGTGCTCTGGTTTCTGTCGTTTGTTTCCTATGGGCAGGTCCTCAGATCTTTTTGGAAGCACGTTGATTTCATGGCTCATGCACGCAGACCCGGTTCCTGTAGACTGACCATAACCCCTGTACGTACACTGTTAGCACATTCCATGGATGGTGTCATAGTTTCCTTTCTGAGTTCTAGACTTCACAGTAAGGAGTCCCCATCAGCTTCTGTGTCATTAGCAGGTAAAATTAGTTCTCTATTGCCCTTCTGTGCCATGTTCTTAACGTATCCTGATTAACGAGCTATAGATATCACACAAACAGACAATGCTTTGACCTTTGCTAATTCCTCTATTGTTAGGATAGAGAAAATAAAATAATTCCCATCTTCTTTTTATGTGTGTCAATCTCAGTATCTATAAATTCTTGTTGGGACAAGCCTGCATTACTAATTTGTCTATTTCTAAATACACATTTATTTTTGGTTCAAAAGAAACTATTTGCTCTTGTGTACCATTTCAAATAAGCTTTTTAAAAAAGAGCATGTTTTCATCTCTAATTGTTTAAAGTACAGCGGATACAGTGTATTAATGTTCTGCCTTCTGTACTGCAGAGGCTGGGAAGTGGAACTCTTTCCCAGATGCCCTTGCAGCTGGGCTTCCAGATGTGAGGACAGGTTCAGCCGTGCAGATGCATTTGGGTGGGATTGGGAAGTCACATGCACAGTTTTGCAGTGTCTGATCACTAGCTTTGCGTTGGGAGCCATGGTAGGTCAGCCATTTGCTGACATGGCTCCCAGTGGGTTCTGGTTGTGGCAGATGCAGGGCCTTCCTGACCAGGTGACTTCCGAGGGTAGCAGTGGTGTCATGGTTTTGGAGCTGAGGGCAGGAGCAGTAGCTTTGCATTTGGGCAGAGAGCTTCCTGGTTGCAGAAGGCTGCAGCTCTTTTGGTGACCAGTTCTATAGAGTGGTGTTGGGCCATCCTGAAACGGTTCAGCTTCAGCCCATCTCTTCAGCCTCCTCAGTAATTCTGTGAGCTATTTAGTGCCTTGTAATAGTCCCTTTCTGCTGAAACTAGCTGGAATAAATTCTCTTCTTTGCAATTGGACCCTGACTGATATACTAGGGGAGTAGTTATTTGCGGTGTTAAATATATCTTCTGATTAGACAAATTTTAAGGCAAGAGAAGCAGCTAATAATAGGCAAGATTTCTGCTTTTCATTGGCAGCAGCAACTATGTAGGAGCCAAATCAGGGCTCTTGCCATTCTGGGTTTTGACAGTACCATCAACATGATGTGAGGGATGGATAGGAAGCAGAGCTCTGGAGACTTTAACTTTCACATTAAACTTGAGAACTTGTCCTAAAACTCAACCCTAAATTATAAGTTTGCAGGTCAAATTCTTCTTCCCCAAAATTTCTAATGATGCATGGCCTCTCGCCATTGTCTCCCCGTTGTCTCTTCCCCTCCCCTCCTGCCGTTCTTCCTCCCCACCACCTAATTATCACTCTCTCTCTCTCTCTCTCTCTCTCTCTCTCTCTCTCTCTCTCACACACACACACACACACACACACACACACACACACACACACACACACACACACACACGAGGAGTCCATTTGTAATGAAACGATGTGATATAAACAATAAACTGAAGTTTCCAAGGAGAAATAACAAGATGTTCAGTAGAGTATAACCCTGGGAGAAAGGATCATTATTCCTAAGAACACCAGAGGAAAAAAGTATTAATAATTCTCATGGCAGGGAGTGAGGTTGACAAGAAGAATGGGTCTCGGAATGGACAAGCCACTCTATCTATAGGTCCAGGTTCCATTTCTTTACAAGTTTAAGATTAGGCAGTGCTTGCTCATGGTACAAAATTCAAAACACAAAGGGCACAGAGCAAGTCTTCTGCTCCCCTTTGAGCTCCCGGTTCCCCACCCAGAGAGGTGAGTTTTTCCCCAGCTCATTTCCCCACCAGGGCGCCTCTGAGCTGCAGATTGTGTGGAAGGCTCCAAGGTGGTGGGGAGGAGTCTGATGGGGCAGTAGTGGTGGTGGTGGCAACCAGGATTCCAGACCCACCTGGCGGGGCCCTGGCCAAGGGTCTGATCACCCCGTGTGGACAGGACAGCCTGTGGTTACCCCGTCACAGTTACTCACACTCAGGAAATCGCCGCTTCCCTAGCAGGAGATAGGCCCATGTGTATTTCTTTAGCATTATCGTCTATTAGGCTCTATGATATTGTAGTTGACGTCCATAGCATTCTCTTCAGCTGCAAATTAGACTGCTTATGGATGACTGTTTGTTTATACCTGTCATGTTTCTGTCCTTTAGGATCAAAATACGTGCACCTGAGGCAGGAGACTGTTTGTTTTATAAACTAAGTGGAACTGCCAAATACCTTCTTCATAGAGAAAGTTGCCCTGTTAGGAGTTTACACAAGAGAAATCTGTGCCAGTTATAACACAGAGAGAGAGCGAGAGTGAGAATGATCCTAGACAATCCTTTAGTCATTTCAAGTATGACACCAGATTTTTCCCTTTCTTAGTGATTCTGTGCCTCTTTCCTGAGAACTTTAGGGTCCGCTGTCTTGTGCTGTGAAAATTAGCATCAGCAGCTTTCAAAATGACTTACCAGTTAACCCCTCCAGAAATCTTAAGACATTATTCTTCTCCAAATTTCCCATTTCTAAGCCTTCTAATTCTCCTTCAAATTTCCATCTGTAAAGTTAATACAATCCAATAAGAAAATAATGTGCTCTTGAGATGTTGACATGCTCAGAACCATTTTATCCTGCCCTGAAGCCTGGAAAGTTTGAATTTTCCTTAGGATAAAAAAAAGTAAGAAATAATAGAATAATTCACTGTACTGTAACAATTAAATCCAGCAATTTAACATTGCGCATTGGTAAATATAATGCTTGCAACAACCAAAAGTCCCCCATGTATTGACAGAGAAAACCTAAGTTATAAATCTAAACCTCCTATTCCGAACCACATTCCTAAATGTAAATAAGCATCCAAGCATGTTGCTACATATCTTTACAGAAGCAATTACAAACAAGCTTTATCAGCCGCTAAGTCACCAACGCACACAATGCTTATCTGCTGTGCCCTCTACTGGATAGAGTACACAAGGCAAGTTGCATTATTTCCAATTAATATTTGGCATCTTCACTCTGCATCTGCTTTAGGAATGCAAGGCGTGAAATTTATAGTAGCAGGTTTAATATTTCATCCAGCCAAAATGATTTTGCTACAAGGACTTACCTTTGCTGGAATATTTCAGATTGGTGGTTTTTTGTTTTGGGTGTTTTTTTTTTAATACATAGATTGTCTCTCCCTTTCTTGCAACCCACTGTCCAAACTCTCAGGCTATCACCAAGCTTAGTACATGGCAGGAATAATTACATGCTGAGTAAAATGTGTTTAATTTCAAATCCTGTAAGAATAATTACTTAGCATAATGCCACTTAAAATGTATTTCTATCTGCAAATGCTAATGAAAGCTACAAAAACATGAATCATCTTTGAAAAGAATTAGGGTATTATGGGTGCTTCTCCTTCACTCCCTCTTCTCCTGTAGTGAGTGCCTCAAGAGAGGAAGCCAGACCACAGGAATAATCTGGGACTAGATTAAGGTGACCAGATCTTAACATTGGTAAAGCCGGACACCATTAACCGAGGGTGGTGGGGGAGGTGGTGGTGGTGGTGGTGTTCTTGATTAAAAATTTGGTCTATCTCTCGCTGTTCCCTAGCTTGTCATGCATTCCTTCCAAAAATCAGGACTTTTTAAAAATGCCGCGGGATGTGGGGCAAATTGTTAAAAATTGGAACTGTCCCACCAAAAGTGGGACGTCTGGTCACCTTAGCACTAGATCCCACTGTCTTCCAACTGGGTGTGAGCCCAGGGGCTTTGTGGGGAATTTAATCCCACAGACCTCGCCTGAGCCTCCCCAGGAGGCTGAAAATAGAGCCTCAGGCTCCCTGGAGATGCCTACACTCACCCAGGTCTCACTGGACAGCCACTGGCAGGGGCTCAGTCCAGAGCCAACGAGGACCACCTACCCTAACAGCAGCGCTGGTGGCAGGCCGGTGGTCTTTGGTCTTAAGGAATGTGTCTCTTTGATCATCAGTGCACCCCAGTAATAAAGACCACTGTCTGTCTGTTGCTTATTTTGAGGCTTAAAGAATGACAAGGAGTAAGAGGGAAAAGAAATGCTTAGCCTTAAATTTTTTTTTTATAAAACGTCATTTTAAAATCATTTTAGAATTACAGAAAAGTTGCAAAAAATAGTTGAGTTTCTATATACCCTTTGCCCAACTTCATCTAATTTGATATCTTACATGACTGTAGGACAATAATCAAAACCAAGAAACAGTACAATACTATTAATATTAGCTGCACTGCAGACATGAATTTGGAGTTCACCAGTGTTTCCACTAATATCTTTGTTCTAAGATCCAACCCAGGATCTCACACTGCATGTAGTTGTCTGGTGTCCTCGGTTGCCTTTAATCTGGGACACTGTCTTTGCTTAGCTTTACACTTTTGAAGAGTACGGGTCAGGTATTTGATCGAGTGTCCCTCAATTTGGGTTTGTGTGATGTCTTCTCAAGGCTAAAACGGAAGTTGCACAGTTTGGGCAAGAATACTACAGGAGTGTTGATTCTTTCTCATTGTTTTGTGTAAGTGAAATTTTTTATTTCTATTTTTCCAGCAATGAATTTAAGCAAAGGCACGTGCTGAGGGCTGGAATGAATCGGTACACTTCTAGGAGCCTAAGTGGTGAGCCTAGGAGCAGAGAACATGTTCTCTTATCTGTGTCTCCCCTCGCTCTTGTTAGGGGAGACAATAGAAGTGAGAACATTTCTTCTCTATAGGAGGACAGCGAGTCGTGTTTGTTTAATCCAGCGCTATTGAGTTCAGCAGAAAGGACAAAGTGTAGTCAAGGAAGGCAGAGTATTATGGATGGGAGAAAGGGTGTGAGGAGAGGAGGATGCAAGTGGACGTGCGGACAAAGTGATGGTTCTGTATCCAGTGCAGGCCTGTGTAGAGTCAGCGAGCTCTAGATGGTCCAAAAATGAGATGCAGCATCACCATGGGTGGGAAACTTGTTCATTCGTGTTGAGGGCATAGTTGTAAACATTTCCCAGTCATCAATTGTAACGGGGAGAAAGGTTTGATTTCTCCTGTGAGATAAACCCTAGTGGTGGTGGAAAAGAATCCTTGGGAAGATTTTTAAGACTTGCATTTTAGCTGCTCCCCCCTCCAGCTCCTGGAAGCTCCTTAGGTGGCAGGTCTTTGTCTGTTCCGTTCCCCTCCCACTCTGTAAACCTGGTACTTGGACCTGGCACATTGTAGGAGCTCAAATAATACTTATTGATTATATGAGATTTTTAAACAAGTGAAAGGGGTTCTCATTTAGAAAACATACTGATGGGCGCTTTACTCATCCCCACTCTGAAATCTGACCCTGTCCCCCAGCATGGTTTTGAAAGCCCAGCAGTGGCCCCGAGTTCAGGACTGTAGGCTGTCTGTCCCATGTCTGTCCTCTAAGTACGTAGAGGAGCTGCATTGGGAGGAGATTATTTTTAAGAGGTCTCTGGGAGCAACAGAATCTACACAGTTAAAAGGTAGAATCAGCTCCAATGTTTAGATGGCAAAATCTGAGTTGGAGAGAGGAGGCAAATAATAATGCTAAAGCCTCCTTCTGGGTGGGCCCTGGTGTGGGGAAGCCAGAGGAAAGGGGGGGAGGACAGCCATTCTGATGGGGTCGTGTAGAATGGATTTAACTTGTGTGCCCACGTGGACACTCATGCATCTGCGGGTTGAGATGTTTACCTGATTGATGGGCCCAATTTCATTTCTTCACTTGCTTAGTGCTTCTTGGTGACTTAGCTTTAATTGCCAGTTTTCCATGTAACTTAATATTTTAATTACCATTGTCATTTAGACGGAATTTAAGTTTTCCATCTTTAGTGAGGACATTTTTAAATATATGAGAGAAGCAAAGCAGTAGAAGGCTCTGAAGACTTATTTTACTCAGGTGTCTAAAGCCAGTTGGACCTGACTTTACTGGAATATTAATGGAAACAGCAGTATGACCAGTTGGTATGTACCAAGCACTGCTCACTGCACTTTATCAGCTGGTTTCGTCCTTACAGACAAACCAAGAGGTAAGTATGCTATATTTCCAGTCTACAGAAAAGGAAATTAAGGCGTACACACTTGTTCCACATCATCCAGTGACTACGGGGCAGATCTGGGGGTCTAGCTCTACCTACTGTACTACGCAGCACTTCTGGAGTGATCTAGAAAAGGCTGTGCTTTCGGGAATAGCCTGTAACCTGGGAATACAAAGGGGAGAGTTGGGAAGAGCTGTTTCTGCTCTTGGCTCTTTTAGGGACAAAATGAATACACCAGGCACACATCCTTGTGTGCTCCTTCACGTAGTCAACAAGAACTCAGCTGTCTTCCCTCACTGGAAGGTCATAGCCATTTCCTGCAGGAGGTTGGACACTGTTATGGGAGCTTTCCAGATGAGATGAAGGGGGTTGCTGCTATTCATTTATTCCACCAGGACCATAACAAACAAAGATCATAGAATCTCCATCTCATCAAAGTTTCAAGCAGTCACATGTTTCATATGACAGGATAAAGAAGTCATGGGAGCTCATGGAATTGCTTCAAAGCAAAGCTCTAGTTTTGTTTGATTCTTGTATAGGTTCACATATCTACCTTGTGTAAATTAGTTCATAGTAGTCAACAGGTTTAGGTTTTGTAGGTCAACTACGTAATTGTTCACAAGGGCACATGTCAAAGGAGAAAAGTATTGTCACATAAATGCTAACCTTGTGAAACAGATCATCTCTATCCATTGCACAGAGTGCATGCAGCGTGGTTTGTGTGGTCACATCAGAAGGAGTCTCTGTCTCATGAGTGACACCACATTTATTTGCCTCCCAAAGACGAAGAGCCAAATTTCTTCCAACTCTGACAGTCAATGCAGGAAATTTAGGTGATTTCAGATCACTGAAGCCATTCAATGGATATTGAATGAGATTAGTAGTTATAGCAACAATAATTATTACATATTTTACAAATCATATATATGATTCAAGAGCCAAATTTGGAAGAAATCATTACCATCTAAATGTTGAATTTTAAGGTTTATAATTAGAAACCCAGACACTTAGGTCTTCAGAGGCCACTGGACACTATTAATTTTTAAAAACATGGCTAAACCAAAAACAATTTAATAGAGTGACAGTACCATCATGAACACTGGTTCTAGATGGTCTTGGATTCTGGGAGGGAAAGTCAAATCCCAACTCAATGAACATTCCAGGGGAGTTGGGACATATTTCCTTCTGCAAAACAAATAATGTTTTGAACTCTGCTCCAGAAGGGGAAGGAATACATAAATGAGTACATTTTTCAAATGGAGTTTTCAGTAGCTGATACAGCTGAAATGCAATTTATGCTTATTAAGTCCCTAGATTTCAGTGACTTTTTCTTATCACCTTTAATTTAGAAATATATTCCCAAATCCAAGATGTGCAGGACAATTCTGTCAAGAGGTAGATATATATATAATTGGTCCTGTCTAAAACAAAGGGAAAATAAGAATTATATTCTAGAGGTTTGGAGGTGGGAAAGAAATAAGTTCAGTATCTGGCTTTAAAAAAATTTCCTATGACGTAGTTCCTAATCTCATATACTATTTACCCTTTAAAAAGTTGACAGTGGAGTGTAGCTGGTTTCATTTAACTGTGATGGAAGAGGGAAAAGGATACCAGATTGACCAAGACTCTTGTGTTTTAGTATCAGCTCTGCCACTGCCTGTGTGACATTAATCAATTCATTCGTACTTAATATAGGCCTGTTTCTTCATTCATTAAACTAGGTTAGTCATGCTAGTTATACTAGGTGATCCCTTATTAACCTTTTTTTATATCACCATTTAATAAAGTTGGATAAGTTCCTCTAGGCCAGTGTCTTTCAAATTTATTTTTCACTGTGACCCATAATAAGAAGTACATTTTATATTCTAACCTAGTTCACATTTATAGACTTACATGTATATGTTGTGTGACATGTTACACATACAACCACACATACATGTGAGTTTCATAAAATACTTATTCTTGTTACCTCAGATTCATTTTATTTTTTTCTTAAGAGAAAGCTGTTCAATTTCCACTAAATTGACTTCATGACCCAGTATGACAATTACCATAACAAGGCACAATAACCAACCAGGCACAATCCTGCACTTTGAGGACCTGCCCCCAAGTGACTTATCATTTAAAAGAAAAAATATATATATATAAACTGTGTAGGTACAAGTCCACATATTGAAGAAATATGCTACAAGGTGAAAAATTGTGATATACTAAATGAAAACAACCACTAAGTATATAATTATGTTCCATCAGTGAACTTACTTGTTTTAAGTTCTGCATAGGTGAACTTTGGTTTTTCATTCTTCTATAAGCAAAACTTTTGAAACTTCCATTATTAATCTATAATATATAATGAACTTTACAATAGAAAGATTGTATTCTATTTATCATACTTTCCCCTCAATACAACTTATATAGATTTATAAAAGTATTCTAAACAAAATTATGAGAGGATTTGATCTTAGATTTGGATTATTTCTATTTATCTTTTATTGGACCTTTAGCATTATCCTCATCTAATGGCGACTATGTACAAAAATACTCGAATCCACCTGGGTTCTGAGTTGGATCACTGGGATATGAACGTGGCCCAGTTATTTGCCTTTGTGTTTTTTATTTGAATCTTGAAACTTTCTCAACTGCATCAACTCAACTTTTCTAAAATCATTATAGTATTTTTACTGAAAATTAAGCCTCACCAATAACACTTTGGATTTGCAGATAAGATCCATATAACTCCATTTAAAGGCCAATAGTTGTAGGATTCATGCATAGTTTGGAATCTCTACCCATCTCTCCCACCCCTTTTTTTTCAATATGACATAAAATTAATCTTTCCAATACATACAACTTCCACAAATATGTTACATCATCGAAAAGCAATATGAATTTTTTTTTCAGAAAAATCCCTTTCTCAAGATATGTTCCTATTTCTTTACTTTCCTATATCCAGGTAAGCACACTGTGCTCTTCCTGAGGCTTTTTAAATACCATCCATGCTGATCCAAATCAAACAGACCTTTAGAGGGTACTGACAATGACGTCTTCATTGAGTATGATAGCTGCAAATGCTTTAGCCCCGTTTGCTCTGTAATGCTGTGCCAAGATGTTGGCCTTTAGATGTTCCCAGAATCCCAGGGAACATTACTTGTTTGTGAGTTTAAGCCTTAGAATGGTTTTGCATTCACAACAAACATGAGGGTGAACAAAGCAGTGTGAATCTCTTATTGGGTTGGAATTATTTACCAACCCTAGGACTTGGAACCAGTTAGAAGAATAGAAGTTTAAGTAGTATTATACCTTGGTGCATTTATAAAATACACCAGAATTAAAATAGGGTAAAAGCATTTGCTAGAACAAAACCATGTTTTTTCAACCTTGGTATTAATTTTTTTCCTTAATAGTAAAAGTACTAACATTTTTAAGTTCTGAGAGATATTGGGACCTATGATTAAGGATTCACATTATTTAACTTTTAAAATATAAATTTAAGAAACAACTCTTTATATCCTCACCTGATAAACTTAAAGAAATCAGCAAGGTATCATAAAATAACCCTAACACTCAAAATGAACTTTATTTAGAATATCATAAAGTCTATACATCATGGTTCTATCACTGAAAAAAAACAAAACTAAGAATATGTGCAGAAATAACATTTCATAATTCTATTTGAAGATTTTAAAATAGTACACTAGTAATGGATTCCCTCTGATTGAGTACAGTTTGAGGAACAGAACATAAGCATTAAAAAAAGATCATTTAAAAAAACAAAGACAAGAGGAAAGTCAATAGCAAAAATCACGCATGCTGCCCATCAGCGGGAAGCAGGGTAGGAGGAGGTTTGTCAGGGACATGGAGCCACACCATCAGCTCGCCTTGCCCTCCAGTGTGCCAGCCTTGGGGCCGGCAGCAGGGTGCGGCAGGCAGCATGTGCAGAGGCAGACAGTTTTGCTGGCTCCCACTTGCTCCTCAGGCCAAAGTCCAGGCAGAAGTTGGCCTTGTGGGCTTCCTGTCACCCTGCCAACCCATGGCACTCGAGGGACACTGCTAGGGGGATGCTGGCCAAATCCTGACTGAGAAGTCACCTCCTTCACATTCTCTTCCATGTTGGGGGTTAGACAAAAGGAAACCCCTTCTGTCAGATTTTATAGTGTTTGTGCACTAGCCAAGGAAATGCAAAAGAAAGAAAAAAGCAACTTGTTTAACCTCACACAATAGAAAGGAAAGAATTCTTCAAAGGAGTGGATCTGGGAATGAAGTCCCACAGCCAGAATCTCAGCTGAGTTTGCTATTTTTTCATTTACTGATGGTTTTTGGAAATTTCAGTATGATCCTATTTACTTTGGACCATCACATGATTGCTTGCTCAGAGGGTGGTTCAAAGCCTTTGTTGGAGAAGTATAGAATAATCTATGTTCCATTTGACAATGGTCAATACACAAAGAATATTCAGACATATATATGCATATAGCTCCACAGTATACACATAAATTTAAATAGTAGATATTCAATGAAGACCAAAAAGAGGTCTTCATTGGCCATTCTCAATGCTATTTGTAATAAATATTACTTTTAATAAGGTTCCTCCAACATGGCATATATGTGTAGATGTTCAGATGAAGATTTACATCCACATACAGATGTTCAGTAATAAACACGATCATCCCACACATGAACACAATCTCTCTTCTGAACCAATAAAGACAATACATTTCCAGGGAACGATTATTCAAATTTTATGATATTTTAAAATAGAAAAGTAGAAATCATAACCTTACCTAATTTCTTTCAAATGGATAATCTTAGACAATTTATCAATGCTCTCCTACATTTTACACTACACTGAACTCCAACAGGTTTTTTGTTTTAAGGTAAACCAGGTTTTTGGTTCTTCCCTGTGGAGAAGTTACTTTCAAGTCAGTGAAAGTTCTTGGCCCATGATTAAAAGTCTTTGCCAATTAGTACTCAACAACTTCAATTCATTTTTTTCTGGTTCAAGATGAGTAGGAGCCTAATAGGGCTGTGATAAAAGGGCAAAAGGCACTGAGAGCCAAAAGCGGATTAATGAGCTCCTCCATTTATTTGTCTTCCTAACAGCTGAACTGTTACAACTATTGACACTCTTCAAAAGGCTCCGCTCTGAACCCTGTCCAGGCGCTGCAGGCTCCAATGGACATCTTCACATCCAGAGAATGGAGGGGCAAGAGCGTCCCCTGTGTGGTGCCCAAACCAACAAAGCCCCATGGATCAGGTAATGAAACTTCGGCTTTTCCCCCTTTGAGATTTATTTACTGGCAGCTGACAAGGGGCAAATTCAGCTCGAATTGTGCAGTCAAGGCCCTGTCAAGCTTCTAGAGGCGCCCTTGTCTTGAAGCACCTTCATGACTGGCATTTCACTCAAAAGCCCTCGGCACTGGTCCTTAACAGCTTATGACATCACAAAGGACACTCCAGACAGATGCCTACATGGCATCCTGCAGCATTTTAAAAGAGAATTAGTGGTTTTAATTATGGTCGTAGTATGAAAGGGAACCATGCAAGCGCTACAGGAGACCTTTGATCAGACCCTTTTGCTAGCACAATGCCACGGAACTGTGACTATTCCTGGTAAGGGGCCTTTTCTTGCTGAATGACTCACCAGTGATCTTTGAATGCAGACAAGCTTCTAGCCCTCCCTCTTCATTAGTGAGCATTTCTATACAGGGGCCTATATAGTGCTTGGAGTCTAGGAGCTATACAATGGGGGGGAAAAGAATCCCTACAGATCCGGGCCTCTACTTAGGAAGTGCTGAAGGACTTTGAGTGACTTTATTCATTAAAACAGGTTGCTATTAATTAACTGTCATAATAAAATAAAGAACTATTATTTGCATTTCTTACTCTGTTCTCTTTAGTAATGTGTATAAAAGATGCTTGTAACAGAAATGAATTTACTGAGCCTTTTCCCCACCCCTTCCTTCCCCACCTTTTTTTTTCTTTGCATTTTGGCAGCAGGAGCCTACTAATTATTGGGCCCAGATTTATGAGTCCATACAGAAGTAAAACATAAATATAAAATTAACTAGGGAAGTATGGAATCCTTTTTGTTTGCCAATCAGTTCATGCAACTGAATAAAAGCAAACAAGGAATTAGCTTTATATTTCGGTGCTTTCAGAGAATTACCTAAGACAAACAAAATCCCAATTTTTTTCAAAATATTGGTTGGTGTTTAGCTTGAAGCATGAGACTGTGTAACAACCACAGCTACTCAAAATTAAAGTATTCTAACTTGCAGTGTAGCAAAGATTCATTCTTTAAAAAAAAAAAAAATTACTTTTGGGAAATAGAAGATGTCTTTGGTCTGGTATTAATGTTTCAAGAATTTTACCTTCAAAACTGATCCCAACAAGCAAGGACCTTAAAAGATGCACAGTCAGTATTTTAAGTACAGGAAGAGTCCATTCTCCTTTAGAATCTAATCAAAGTCATCAGGTGAAATATTATGGAAGTAGGAAGAATTCTGGAAAGATTCCTACTGAAATGCTAATTTGGTAAGATGGGATAAACAGAATTTGCATAAATAGCACAACTCTAAACCCCCATGAAACAGTACTGCTCCACTATGCTACTCCTCTCTGAGAGGTGACCTAATCTTCACTTCTTATAGTTTCTTTTCTTGGAGGACAACTTTGGGGCCTCAGAATTTGGGAAGCAGAATGAGGAGCAGGTTTTTCACATATTGCTGCCTCAGACATTATTTATATTTCTCAAACTTTGCAGTTCTTTTCTGAGGTGCTTTAGAGCAACTGAAATATCTGCCCGTTGAGGATCGTCCCGTGCTTTCTGAGCGTAGAGACGGAAATGTCTGATGGTTTCAGATAGCAGGACTTCGGGGTCTGTGCCCCGTCCCTGAAGGCGCAGCATCCGCTCGCAGGCTATGGCATAGTTCTTGTGCCAATTCACCGGGTGTGCCTTTTGTAAATAGACAATCTCCTTATACAGCTGAAAGACAGCAAAAATGATGGTATTTCATTGTTAGCCCTTGACTTTTTTTCTCCCCCCAAAACAGAAAACACAGAGGAATTAATAACACCAGGGGAAAAAATCCACGCAGCCTACAGTATAAATCTAATCGTTGCTAGGCCATGCAGAAAATGCAAGGATGTTACTGTAATTATTACAGTAGCAGGAAGCAAACGTACTTCATCAAAAACTGCTTCTGGGGTTTTTCAGATGTTGCAGAGGAACCTAAGACACACTGTGTCAGGACAAAATGATCTTCCTCCAGAAAGATGTTCTGGGAAAGGGATTTAGTTCTAATTCATGGAAAGCTATTTATTCAATAGGCAGAAAGTTTGAAACTCTAAATTTAGCTGTTGGAGAAAAAAATAGCTTTCTTTAGAAAAGTACATAGAAAAAAAAACTCGAAGGAATTAAAATTTTGTCCCTCATTTTTACATCAATATTTCTCTACATTAAAAACAACAGTAATAACAATAGCAAAGATAAAGTGACTCAAACAAATACAGCAGTGAACAGGCTGAGCAAAACAGAATTTAAGAGCTATCCTTAAAGCAAAATATTGAAAATCTTCATAGTATACTATGGTTACAATTTTGATCATGAAAACTTTGCCCACAGGAATTAGGAATCTTGTTTTTTTAGCATCAGAGATACAGTATTAATTGGACAGAGTTTGGATTTTTGATATGGAGTTTTCTGGTGGAAAAAACATCAAAGTTTAACAAAAAAGGAGATGCAAGTCTGCAGACTGGAAGGTTACACTTGCTTATTTGGGAATTTCACATCCTTCTCGGAGACTGTCAGTTTGGAACTGGACACACAGGACCTTGAATTTACCAGTAGACGTCATGACAGCCCAGTACAAGCAACGATGCTTTCTTTCTCGAGGGATGAGTGATTTTTTAAAATTCAAACTGGATTTGTCATATCATTCACTTGAAAGGGACACACTAATCTATTTCTCCAATTCCTACTACAGAGCAGACAAATGCACACCTACCCTATTTAAACAGCATCCACACGAAAAGTTCCACAACCCATGTCTGATGTGTCATTTTGATGTTTAATAACCTTCAGCCTTCAAGCTGCCTTTTAAAGCAACTTTCCCCTCACTTTCCTTCACTTCACAAAATAGGAAAGAGCCATCTCGCATTTTCCAATATGTCAAATCTCTGAAGTTAACTTCCCACCCATTCATTCCCTTTGCAAAATATTCAGTGTTTCTCTACCTTTCCTCATAGTCTGTTTTCCTCTATGTTTTGCTTCCCCTCCCTGGCTCCCCTCAGCTGAGGGATGTGTGTACAATGGCTGGCACAGAGCAGGCAGCCGGGAACTAACTGCTCAGGTTCTTTACATCCTGCAAGTCTTCAAAATCCTACGAAGGTTCTGAAGTTCAAAACAAAGGCCAGTACCTCAGTGAGCATTTCCCCAGCAACTCAAGAGACTGAGGCTCACTCATGACCTCCCTGCTACAGTCTTCACACATCAGAACAACCCTACTACCCTTTCTAGAACACTCAAAGTCTAGAAAGGTTAACTGCCTCACAGTGGACAATTAATGGTGGAAGGGGCCTTGAGCCTGGATCTCCTGAATGCCAGACAGAACTCTAGCATGCTACCTCCTTCAATCCATCACTTGCTTCCTTTAGTGGGTACCTCAAGAGTTGTCACTGTCCCTGTGAGTCCCTCTTTATGGAATGTCCTCTCTCCCCCACCTGTCTCACTACTCTGCCCCACCATCTGTCTGGCTAGGCCCTTCTAGCCTTTCAAGATGAAACTCCAGGGACATCTCCTCTGGAAGCCCCCCTTTTCCCTTCCTGACCAACCGCCCTGCAAGAAGCTGTACCGGTACTCATGCATGGCTCTCTGTCCCCATAGGATGTCTGCAAAACTCTCCTACCACTTACTAGACTGAGCTTAGGACTTCATCTTCTCTCTCTAGCATGCTACCTCCTTGATAGACTGTCTCCACTACAATATTGGGTACAGACTGGGTGCTCAATAAATGGTCTGTGAGTGAGTGAATAAATGGATAAATAATGATCACAAAATTTTGGAGTAAAATTAGTCACACTGATGGACACTATGCTATTGACTTAGCACCAAACCAATGCCCTGACTGAGCTGACCCACAACAGCCTCGAGATAGCAGAAATACCTCAGTTGCTCATATGAGTACATACAGCTCCCGGGCTCTGTTAGCACTGGCCCATAACAAGATGTCTGTTTCCTAAAAGGCCGGCTCCAAGACTGTCTCTGAAGCTGTCTAAAGAGCTCAGTGTTATACACTACAGAGAAGCAGGGAGATTTGTTAAAATAATGCTACAGCAAGTGTCTACTCTATACACAGGCCCTTGAATTAACATCACTTCATTCAACATCACTTCATTAGAATGTTGATGAGATTCCACAGAAACTTAACTCTTGTTTATATCATTTAGTCTATGGTAAAATGGTCTCATTATATACATCATCTCACTTAAAGTCACAGAACCTATCAATGACATTATGTACTGTACTCCCATTTCCCATCAGAGAATTGATTGCGCCAGACCCTCAGTGTGGCTGGTTTGGCTTCCTGGGGCCACAGTTAGAAGACAAAGTCACTCTCCATGGCCCTTTAAACTCTCAACCAGCCACAGCCCTATGTTTCAAGTGTAGCCAGGGTCATGACTTTTGCAACGTAGGGCAACTTGTCAGTTTTTAAAAAAATAGTCATATTTGTTTTCCATTGCTATTGTAACAAATCACAAACATAGTGGCTTAAAACAATAGAAATGTATTATCTTATATACTTCTGGAGGTCAAAAGTCATAAAATCAAGGGTTTTGTAAAACCAGCAGGGCTGTGTTCCTTCTGGAGGTTGTAGAATCTGTTTATGTGCCCTTTTCACCTTCCAGAGGCTGCCTCCACTCCCCAACTTGTGGCCCTTCCTCCATCTGCGAGGCTAGCTGCATAGCATCTGACCTCTGCGTGCATTGTCACAGCTCCGTCTTCAACTCTGACCTTCCTGCCTCCTTATAAGAACCCTTGTGACTACACTGGGGCCACGTGGATATGATCCAGGATAATCTCCCTGTCTCATAGCCCTTAACCACATCTGCAAAGTCCCTTCTGCCATGTAAGGTCATATAGTCACAGGGTATGGAGAGTAGGACATAGACATGGGGTCGGGATGGGAGGCATTATTTTGTAGCCCATAGCCATTTACTTTAGACATTATTTGTGATACATGTTAGTTATTTTTCCATTTTTTCCCACTGCATTGTAATGAATGCCAAATAAAGCTGGAAACAAAAAAGTAAAAACTCTACTCTGATACACCCTCTCTCTATCCCAAACAATCACCACCACCCCCCCACCAAATATATATACATATATATGGAAGCATAACATACGTCATATGCGTGAGTGTAGAGTTGAACTTTCACATTTGGAGGTATGTTCACAGTTTCTGCCAGGTTAAAGATAAAGAATGGTGTTTTCATCCTGGGGTCAAGGGGAAACTTCATTAAAAGCATGTTATCAACTTCACATTCAAAGCTAAATCTGTTAGATTCTTCCAATGATAAGGAATAAACCAATTCTTTTCTTGTTATTTTCACTTCTCTCCTATTCACAGACGCTTACTCTGAACCAACAGCAGCCCACCCCCTCCCATGCCAAAACAATGAACTCACATTGATCGCCAATTCTTTTAGCTTATGTTCATCAACACTATTACAAGTAACCTCCTTACCTCCAGTTTGTTCTTTTGTAAAATGGAGCTTATAGTAATTTCTTCACAGGCTTTTGTGAGGATGATATATTATTCATATACAATACTTCAAACAAAATAATCACTCACAAATGTTATTTTGATTGTCACCACTCCCCACCCCCTCACCCCAAAAAAGTGCTACAGGCCACTTCTCTGCCACCTGAAAAACAGACTGCAAACACAAAAGTGCGGGGTAGTCACCTTGCTTGCCACATCTCCTCATTGGCCACAGATTCCCAAGAAGACGGATCAAACCTGCGTGTACAAGAAAACAAACATTTTTCTGCCAGCTACATTTGTTGCTATGGATGTGTAATTCTTATTTGGTAGTCTTACAAGACAAATAAAATGGGCTGGATCTTAACGTACTGATAGGGTCCAAAATAATAAACTTATTCTCTTAGAAAAGTTCGATCATTAGGAATTTGAGGCTTTGGTAAACGTGTTCTTCATCTGCATAATGAGCCCCAATGCCTCATGTCAGCAAATAGGATGGATGGGAACAGTCCTAGGCTGGAGGCATTTGGGGAACCAGCTGTTCTGAAGAACTGTTAGGCAGGCTAGGGGGCAGGGCTGGGCTTCAGTCACTCTGTGGACACAGCTAAGAGCCAAGGAGCTGTAAAGCCAGAGGGACAGGACTGAAGACAGGGGACTCAGGCCTTTGCTAAATTGTTGTTGGAGCACACTGCTGCTTCAAGAACCCTGGCTAACCCATGGGCTGATTTTATCTTTCTCTTCATTACAATTCCTCTTATGTATCTATTTTGACGGAACAAAGATAATAAGCGATACAATGTACTTGTAGTACAATGTACTTGTAGATCAGCTGTTCACAGAACAGGTTAACGTCTGACTTTTCCTGACAATGGTCAGAGTGCTTTGCTATAGACCTACTCACCCATCTCTGGTGCCCACAGAGTTGTCTGTTCATACTGATTCAAAAAAACCAGTGTGGCCTTTTTCATCTGATCGTACTTCTTATTGTTCCAAAGTTACACACAATCATGACCTGATGTTTAAATAACTCATATTTTTTAATCATGGGCAATGGAGGCACAATGCTTGATGGTTACTCTTTTTCCACATGGGAGAGTCAACTCCATATAGAAATGCTTCAGGAAGAAGACTGATCATGCCCAAAATAACATAGCCAGGCTGATGGCACACATGTGTGAAGGAAAAGTCACACAAGTCCCAGTGTTCCCTACACAAAAGTTGTCTGCCATTCTTGAAGAAAAACATGACAAGTGTAGACATGGGGAAGCTATCCTGGGCGACAGAATGCCTTCTAAAGCTCTCATGCAGTTAGTGCATCTCTTCCACTTTTACGGTATGAGGTACAGGCTGGTGGACAACACAGCGTTACAAGTCGGAGGTGGAAGGTGCCATGCATCCAACTAGTGTGGTGTCCGTTCCACCACCACCTCTGTGCCTCCAATTGCCCCACTGCTCTTCAAACATGAGGACAAGAAATGAAATACCCGTTCTTTCTCCATTATGATGCTCTGGGCAGCAAATGCCAATATTAATAAGTAACTTAAAAAGTCCTAAGAATTAAAAGGCATCTCCAAAATTTAGCAAGCTTTTCAGGCACACAAAATTGCTACACTCTGATGAAAAATATAACTGCTATTCATACCGTCCGTATTCTTCAGTCCAGTTATAGATGTTTCTTGTAAGTTTAATCCACTCCTCAGGGTTGAATACAATCTCTGAAGAAACTAATTTGTCACAAGAACCCCATGGCCAAAGTGAATAGTTCTTTTTCCAGGTCGGGTCACCTTCATGAATGCCTATGCAAACAAATGTTTCTTTTCTATTAAAAACAGAAAAATATGTTTATTTTAACTTAAAGTTCTAAATGTTAAATAAGACTCACAAAGGGTCATTTTTTGACTCCTTAAACCTTAGTTCCCAATAAACTATTTGTGAACATTTTGGTTTATTTAAATCTTTCCAAATAGACTGAAATTTATATTAGTGTGACAAAGCTGTTTTGAGGGACTGGGGAGAAGTAAACAAACATAAATGATAAAACCCACCTGTTCATAACATTATAAGACATCACTTGGGGACAAACATTATAAGGAGCTTCTATGGTCCTGCCTCATGTATAAACATACATACTATTTGATACCTTCTTTTGCTTTAAGTGGAAATATAAGTCTTTGTTTGTATCCCTTACTTAAAAGTAATATCTCTCCTTCCTCAAATGCCCATTGCATTTTATTTTTACCTCTTCTATCATTATTGTACTATTTGCATTGATAAATCTAAGTAAACCAGAAGTGTCTTGAGGATAAAGCTTTCTATCTCTGTATTTATTCTGAATCCCATATAGCATGATGCACAGTTAATACCCAGTATTTGCTAAATAAAATTAGTTAAATCTGGATAACTATTAGGAGCTTCAAATCATACAAAAATTAGCAACAGAAATAATTTAAATAAACTTGGATCAAAAACCATGGTAATTGAATAGTTCTATGCCAATTTGTGATGTATGCTGTATGAGCTATTACTAAGTAGAAAAAAAGCATATTAGAATACTTGAAAATAAAAAACTTCACAAACTTTGAAACAAGATACTTCTGGCTTGAAGTTTAGATTTCTCTGCCAACATTTATGATCTCTCTGGAGTAGCGGAAATCACTTAAGTATAATCCCTGTGTCTAGTATCCTTATCTATGAAATGGGCATAACTCCTTCAGATTAAATGAGATAGCCAATATAAAGTACAGTCTTAAAACAGAGTTCTGGTTCTGGGGCAGATGGCCTGTTCCCCTGTCTCCCCCACTACACACATCTATAATTCCTGGACAGAATACAGGGAACAGCTCTCTGAGCACTCTGAAAAGTATATGGTAGAAAGAAGAGTTGGGAAAGAGATCAGAATTCTAAATTCCTCCAAATCTGTGGTGAGTTTACCATTTTTCCCCTTCCAGTATTGCCCGGCCTGGACTTAAAAGAAGTCTGAAACCCAGGACATACCAAGTGGGGATAAAAAGAGCTCCAAGGAAAGCTTTTTTTCCTAGCCCAAGAAGCAGGAAAGGGAACTCGTAAAAGTTGGAGAGAGCAGAAAAATACCCGGATGGTTCCCTGGTCTTTCCCCAGGCACCAGGCAGTGCAGCACTAGCACAGTGATGGCAATGGCAGCCGGCAGCTTCTCAGAAATCTGAGCAAGGGGACACTTCTCTTTAATCAAAGGAGCTGTGGTTCCAAGGGTGAGGGGCAAATCCCTCATTGCTTTTGCCTCTCTCTATTCTTTGGCAGCTTGGCCCCAGATGCAGACACAGTCACAGGAATTGCATGGCAGAAAAGGAAAATTAAAGCCCCAGCTTTCTGGCCAGGGACCCAGGAAGCAAGTCTCCAGGGAGCTGGACAGTATTGGGACGAACACAGAAAGAAGGGAGAACAAGAGAGCAATCCCATCACGTTGTGTATGAACTCCTGGTTCATCTCTGAGCCTAGTGTGCACGGAGTTTGAGAAATGAGCAACAGGACAGACCACCACCCAGGTCCCAGACTGGGTACTGAGTAGCATACACAAGGACTGAACCAGAGAACACTGCAAATGCTTTGAAGACAGAACCGACATTGAAGCTATACTCGTAGTTCACAGGAGATAGATCAGAATGTGCAGCAGATTCACTTGGCTGATGTCCTGCTCAACCACAACAACAGCAACCAATTCAACATTCTCCTAAGATTTAAATACCGTATTTTCCGGCGTATAAGACGACCGGGCGTATAAGACGACCCCCTAATTTTACAGTTAAAACA
>PVKE010003055.1:0-75806 GCA_004027555.1 Craseonycteris thonglongyai | reverse complement strand
AAAACATCAATCCACACACACACACACACACACACACACACACACACACACACACACACACACAAAGAGGAAGTCCCAAGGTCTTGGGCTGGTGGTGGAGCTGGGCCTAGAACTCAGGGCTCCCGAGCCTGGGATCTGCAGGGGGCTGCTGGGCAAAGCGCCTGGGTCGGGGAGCGCACTGGCTTCCTCTCGTGCCCAGCTTAATGCAGGGGTCCTGCTGAGCACCTTGAGAGGACCGCCTTCAACAACTCCAGCCTCCAAGGCAGAGGGTTCACTCCAGCAGAGCAGGGACCAGTGATGAAGTTGGGGTCACAGCTTTAGCTCCAGCTGCGCCTACTGACCTGAGCCTCCAGGCTTTGCTCCCAGGAAGATGCTCCCAGGTGGTCCTGGCTGGCTCTCAGCTAGGGGACGCACCCTCTTCTGGTCCTTAAGAGACGCTGGCCTACGGGCAGTGAAGGGTTATTATCTCGCCGGCTCAGGTGGCATGTCTGCCCCTGGGAAGCCACAGTGTACCCCCTGGGAAGCAGGTAGGACTTCAGGGGTCCCCAGGGCACAGGGTCTGCTTGGGATGGGGGAGTCTCAGCATGTTTGTCCTTGAGGACCTCCTTCCCATCTCTGCCACCACTTGAGAGGCCCTATCCTGGGCCTGGGGCCCTGTTTAGTGATCTTTTCTGAAGCAGCAAGTGTTATAGCTTAAAATTGGGGAAGCCGGGATGGTTCAGTGGGTTAAGAGCTCACTTTGCAGCCCCAGGGACTGAGGATCGAATCCCAGCCCTGGCCCGTGCGGAGCCATATGCTGAACTGGGGTGTGCCCCAGTTCGGTTCTCACCGGGGCATGCTTCCCATGTGAGAGGCCCTTGGCTCAGCTCCTGCCCTGGGCATGCTTCCCATGTAGGAGGCTCCCAGCTCATGGGGCCGTGCCTCCCATGTAGGAGTCCCCACCCTCCCCAGTTCCTGCCCTGCTCAGCACCGCACCCACCTGTGGAGTGAAACTGTAGCAAAAACTAATGACAGACAACTACGTATGAAGACTGCTCTTGGCCCTCCCCCTTCTCTGTCTCTGTCTGTCAAAAACAATAAAAATAAATCTTAAAAAAATGTTATGGGGACACCCGCATTTTAATCCAGAGATCAGGAAATCAAAAACAGAAACTAACCAGGAACAGGTGTGACATTTTTTTTTTTAAGATTTATTTTATTGTTTTGACAGACACAGAGAGAGACAGAGAGAAAGGGGAGGGCCCAGAGCCGTCTCCATAGTTGTACGTCATCAGTTTTCAACATGGTTTTGTTCCACACAGGTGGGCAGGGCTGCACAGGGTGGGCTGGGAGGCACACCCCAGTTCAGCATATGGGTCCACACGGGCCGAGGCTAAGATTCAATCTTTGGTCCCCAGGGCTGCAAAGTGAGCACTTAACCTGCTGAGCCATCCCGGCTTCCCCCAGGTATGACATTTGAAAGGGGGGACCTACCCCCAGGCTCCTCACTTCCTTGCCCCCCCCCACTCTGCCCCCAGGTCCCCCACTACCTTCTTGGGTCTCCCTGAAGCTCCATTTTACAGACTGGAGTCCCAGCTGGTCTATGGCACCTCCCAGCCATGGCATCCAAGCAGAGGGAAGGAAAGAATGCCCCCTCCCCCCATCTCTCTGGATTCTGCTGTCGTGATGAGATTGCCCCATGGGTGAGAATCTCCCCTGCAGCCCCTCAGTCTGTGTCACCAGGGCGGTGACAAGTGAGCAGAACTGGGAAGGCAGGAGTGAGGAGGGCTGGGAAGGCAGGAGTGAGGAGGGCTGGGAGGAGAGAAGTGACTGAGCAAAGGCTCAGGAATGGGAAGTACAGTGTGGGACTGGGCAGGGAGAGACGGGGAGGGGCCTGCCTGCTGTTATCAGATAACGGGGGTTGAGGGAATGAGGAAGGCCTGTTCTAGCTGGGAGACAGTGAAGGAAAAGGGCAGGGGTAGGAAGGGGGCACCCATGGGGTTGACTCCAGGGGCTTGGGGTACCTTTGTGCCCAGAAAGAGCCCTACCATGGGGGAGGTGACTCAGAAAGGACCCAGACTTCCTGTTGCCGCCCCTCCACCTCCATTAGGAAGTCACCTTTAGAAGAGAGTGAGGCTGGGGAAGCCAGGATGGCTCAGTGGTTAAGCGCTCACTTTGCAGCCCTGGGGACCGAGGATCGAATCCCAGCCCCAGCCCGTGTGGACCCATATGCTGAACTGGGGAGTGCCCCCAGTTCGGTTCTCTCTCTGTCTCTGTCTCTGTCTCTCTCTCTCTCTCTGTCAAAAACAATAAAAAAAAAAAGAAATTAAAAAAAAAAGATGTCTTTAGAAGGGAGTGAGGGGCCAGGAGTGAGAGGCCAGGGCAGCTCTGAGGGCCGGTTCTAGAACTTTTTTGTGGATAGAGCTATTTCTCGGAACCAGCCGTTTTATTCTACGACCCAGGGGTGTCCCATACATGGGTGTTTCCTTTAAGACTGGAGCTGAAGATGAAAATCCCAACTTTAATGACTTTTCTAAACTGTAGACTTCCTCTCCATCTCCTACCCCCACCCACCCCGAAATGAGCCCTTCTTGGCATGTGGTTCTTGCTGATGGAGACAGAAGAAAACTGCTCCAGCCACTGTTGAGGTCCCTCAGTCCTGGTGAGGGAAGAAACATGCCCCGCCTCTAGCCCCTTAATCACTCTTAGGTGTGCTGAGCTTGTATTTAAAAGACCCCTCATGGGCCCCCTGTCCTCTGTACCCACTCCACTTTTGCATGAAGCCAGCACACAGCTTCACTTTTCTGTGCTCCTCGCCGTGCAGAACTGCCCACACAGCCTCCCGGCCTTTGCCCACAATGCTGCCACCTCCTCCAAGAAGCCTTCCATCTGCCCCAGCCCACAGAGACGTCTCCCTTTGGAATACTGAAAACAAAACTTTTGTGTGAACTTCTTATTTGCCTAGCAATTTTAGAGAAGCCAAACCTCCTTTAATATTATGCCTTCCTACTTAGATCGTAGACTTCCAAATATAAGGGATGAGATCTTTTAGTTACATATCTTTCTGTTCTGCACACAGCTGACACTCAATAAACACTTGGGATGATGATAAACGGAACAAGAGTTGCCTTGCAGCCTTCTCTTTTTGTGTCCTGAAGCACTTGAACTTCTGGAACTATTTGCAAGGTGGCCCAGCCCTCAGGGAAGGGGCCTGGGGGAGGCAGGCCTGGTGGGTGAGGAGCCCAACTTCCCTGTGGTGATCCCCCTGAGGCCAGCACCCCCCTCTCCCAGTCTGGAGAGGTGGCTGGCCACCCAGAGAACTGAACAGGGACCTTGCATGGCCCCCACTCCCTCCTTTGATCCACCCCCACTGAGCTGAGGTCACTTCTCAGGGAGAGAGTCTGGGAAGAGGTGAAGCCAGCTCACTCAGATGGATCCTGTGTCCTCAGCCAAAAGCGTGGACTTAGCGAGGCGTGCAGGCTCTGGGGGAACCTTGCCTGGGTCAGTGGGTCCCAAATGCAGGTCTGTGGTCCACTGACAAGGTTGTTGTTGTTTCTGTGTGTGCGCTGTGCGTGGTGTGTGTATCAGCTGAGGTTAACAAACTGTTGGCTTGGGCTGAGCTGTCCTTTGTTCTCAGAGTAGGTCTTTTTGCCATATTAATCCTCTCTTATTTTTTAAGATTTATTTTATTGTTTGAGAGAAGGAGAGAAGCGAGGGCCCAGAGCAGTCTCCATAGTGGTACATCATTAGTTGTGACATAGTTTCATTCCACACAGGTGGATGTGGGGCCGTGCAGGGTGGGAACTGAACTGGGGGCCTCCCACATGGGAGGTGAGAACCTTCACTGCTGAGCCATCCTGGTGGTTACCAGTTGCACCTGTTTAGCATATGGGTTTGCATGGGCCAGGGCTGGGAGTCAAACCCTGGGCCTCGAAATTGTGAGGCAAAGGCTCAACTGCTGAGCTATCTAAGCAACCCCCTAATTCTCTTTTCTTATATGAAATGATTGGGTACATTGATGGAGGTTGTTAGTTTTTAGTGTCTTTTTGGCAAAATAAAAGGTTCCTGAAGGAAGGTCTGAGGAATACAGCTCTTGTTGCTTCCATGAACTCTATCCATTTGCCACCCCCACCCACTTCCCTGCTCCACCCTGTCCCTGTCCCCTGCCTGGCACTTAGAGGCAACCTCATGGTATCCTCTGCCAATGTGGAAGACACTTGGGGACTTGCAGCAGGACATCAGTCAGCCTGTGTCTTTAGCATCCCCTCTGGTATTTTGGGACTGTATTCTAGGAAGCAAAGTCCTTTACTCTTTGGGGGTCAGTTTCCCCATTGACATGAACACAGTGGTCTCTAAGGTCCGTGTTCAGTCTGACATTCAGTGATTCCCCACATGACAGGACAGCAGGCAGTAGAAGCCAGCACCCTAGAGCCATATTGGAGTTCAGGGGAATGACGCGCCATTCAGAAGGGAGGCAGCACTCTTCCTTCTGGTGGCTGGAAGGGCAGCCGGCGGAACAGTCTAGAACATACCAGGTAGGATACACTGGCATAAGAAACAAAGACCCAGAAAGGAGACTTCGGGCTCATCACCCTGATCAGGTGCCTGGAAGAAACTGTTTTTTCACTGCTATGGGTTTGTTTATTTATTTCCCCCCCTCATTTGCTAATTTGTTTGTTTATTTTATTAACTGTATCAGGTGACATTGGTTAATAAAATTACATAGTTTTAAGTGTACATTTCTATCATACATCATTTATTGCACTGTGTGCTTATCTCCCAGTCACATCTCCTTTTACTCTTTTCTGCCCACCAAACTGTTGTCAGTGTCTGTGAGTTTTTGCTTATTTGTCTTCTTCCTTTGTTGCTTTCAGTTTTACGTTCCACATATAATGAAATGTACGGCTCTCAACTTTTCCTATCTGGCTTATTTCACTAGCGTGATAATCTCAAAATCCATCCATGTTGTCACAAATGGCAGTATTTTATCTTTTCTTATGACCAAGTAATATTCCATTGTACGGTACATCTGCATCACTTTCTTCTTGTTCCAATCATCTATCGAAGGATATTTTGGTTGTTTTCTATGAACCTTGGTCTTAGAGGGGATTTTATGAATTTGACCTCAAAGACAAGGGAAGTAAAAGCAAAAATAAATGAATTGGGACTCCATCGAACTAAAAAGCTTCTCCATAGCAAAAGAAACCATCAACAAAACAAACAGGCAGCCAACCAAATGGGAGAAGGTATTTGCAAACAACACGTTTGATAAGGGGCTAATATCCAAAATAAATAAAGAACTGATACAACTCACCAAAAAAAAGATTAATCCAGTTCAAAAATGAACACTTGGGGAAGCCGGGATGGCTCAGTGGGTTAAGTGCTCACTTTGCAGCCCTGGGAACCGAGGATCGAATCCCGGTCCTGGCCCGAGTGGACCCATATGCTGAACTGGGGAGTGCCCCCAGTTCAGTTCTCACCAGGGTGAAGACCCCGGCCCATTTCCTGCCTGGTGCAGCCCCACGCCCACCTGTGGAACAAAACTATGTGGAAAAACAAATGATGTACAACTATGGAGACTGTTCTGGGCCCTCCCCCTTCTCTCTGTCTCTGTATCTCTCCCTCTGTCATAAACAATAAAAATAAATCTTTAAAAAAAAAAAAAAATGAACACTTCTCCCAAAAAGATATACAAATAACCAACAGATATATGAAAAGATGTTTAATATCCTTAGCTATTAGGGAAATGCAAATTAAAACCACAATGAGATACCGCCTCACACCTGTTAGAATGGCTATAATCAACAAGACAAGGGATAACAAGTGCTGGAGAGGCTGTGGACAAAAGGGAACCCTCATGCACTGCTGGTGGGAATGTAAATTGGTACAAGCACTGTGGAAAGCAGTGTGGAGATTCTTCAAAACACTAGGAATGGAATTGCCATGTGACCCAGCCATCCTTCTTCTGGGTATCTACCCAAAGAACCTGAAAACATTTATCCGTAAAGATACATAGAGCCTGATGTTCACTGCAGTATTATTCACTGTGGGTTTATTGAAAAGTGAGTTTTGAAAAAAGTGCATTGTTTGGGGAGCCTGCTTTGGGGAAAGACCCTGGCTTTCTGGTAAACCTTGCAGACGGGATGGTGAGATGGGCAGGTCATGGTGGAGTGACCTTTCTGAGTGGCGCTTACTGTGGCCATGGGGTGTGGGAGCCATGGAGATGCTGAGGAGACTCAGGCAGCCTCATGTCGAGGGGGCTGGCCGGGAAGGCTGTCCCTGTCAGAGCACTGGAGAGAAGAGTTCTGAGGGAAAGCCCCGCAAGGCAGGGTCAGGGAGGTGCCCCGGAGCTGAGGGCAGGGGCTCCCTGCTGAGCAGGGCGGGGCTTAGAGGGAGGAGTGGGGAGGTGGGACTCCCCCAGCACACCCAGCCATGCCCTGAGATAGCCAGCCTGTCGCTGTGCAGATGAGGGTAGCTGATGATGCCATGAGCCTCGCCCTGCCTCACGCACACTCATGCGTCGTGTTGGAAGATGAAACCAGTCCTGTCCCTCCTGCCAGCATCGCCTTGAGGGAGAAGACAGGGGTGGGTGGGTACAGAAGAGTCCTGCCCTCAGCCCGGTGTCCCCAGGACAGTGGGGAAGACCTCACTGACTCCATACCTGCATGGCTGTCGGCCTTGGGCCTTTGATAAAAGAATCTGCAAACCACCATCTCGCTGTTGCCTCTCGGTTCTGCCCGCCTGCGGGTCAGGCCTCTGTGCAGTCTCAGGCGTGTCTCCTCTCCCCGGAAGTGGGGCTTGGAGGAGGCTGCCCCAGGGGCTGACACAACTTTGGGGGTCAGTGGCAGCACAGCCCCTGCCCCCATCTTGCTGATGGATCCTAGGGAATGCCCCTACTCCAGTCTGTGCACGTTTGAAAGAATGAACCAGTCCGCGACGAGATGTCAGTTCCCTCTTAGAAGAAATGGCCCAGGGAGCGGTTGTGGTCAGGGCCTGTCGCTGGCTGTATGCACTGCTGCAGCAGCATACTCAGGCCACATCCTTCGGGTACGTGCGCCAGCCCCAGGACCAGGCCCCCTGCATCCTCTGTCCTGAGCACAGACAGAAGGAGAGCTCCCCCAGATCCCGGCCTCACCCACAACCTGGAGTCCAGAGAAGATGAGGCCGGGGTGGGGACTTGGCAGCTGGTTGGCGAAAGGATGTCCTTCCTACAGGGCTCTCCTACAGGACGCCCCCCAATCCCCCTGAAGGGGGCCCTGACCCTGGGGTTTTTATGAAAGCCAAGAACTTTTTACTCCCTAGTTAAGAGATGGGACTTCAGATGCCAAACAGCCCCAGTCCTTGACTGACATTCACTCCGAGGTGTCAGGGCTGAGCAAAGAGGCTGTGTTTGAAGGACAGCCCAGGAGAGGGAGAGGGGACACAATGGCAGAGAAGCCTTCCCCTCCTGCACAGGTCTTCCCAGGCCCAAACTGTCCCCTGGGTCAATCTTCATCCACCTCCGGGGACCAAAGAAATCAAGGCCTTTGCATCTGAATTTCACAATCTGATGCTCTCTGGCTAAGGAAGCAATCTGTCAAGAAGGAATTCACCGGAGACTTCTTTCCCCACCCTCCATGTCCCCAGCGTCCTTAATCTGAATCAGTGTCAGAGATTGATACTGCATATCTCTAGGGATAGTTGCAGTTCAGAGTGAGGACTTAGCTCTCTGCTGGTGGCAACCGAGGACAGCATTTATTATGCTTGCTTTGTTCTGTTCTTGAAATTTTTGACAGCATCCATCTAAAATACAGTTAGTGGCTCTTTTCTCAACAAATGTCTTTCTCATTCATCCTCACCCATCCATCCGTAGATCCACCTATCTATCCATCCATCCATCCATCCACCCACCCACTTACCGAACATTTGTTGGGCATGTAGGAGTCTCCCATTTATCTACTAGAGAAAATAAGAGGAATATGCACATAACTAAAGTACAGGGCACTGCATAAAAATGTGCCGGTGCTCCGTTACACTGGCTGGGTAAGGCTGGCTTGGGGACAGGGAGGAAGGTTCAGTATGTGGCAGGTCTAGAAAGGAGTTGGGGCCCACTCGGCTACAGGGCGAACAGTTTGGATTTTCCCATGGTCGTGAAGACCACAGATCTGCTCACCCACTTAGAGCTGGGCAACCATGGCCAAACCACTGCCCCTGTACCTGCCAGGTCACATGATCCCTGCCTCCTGGTGTTGTTGCCATGGTTACATGAGAGGATGTTCTTAGCTATTTGGGCTGTGAGACCAGTTGGGTGTGGGCTGCTACCTGTATGTATACGGAGTGTGTGTGTGTGTGTGTGTGTGTGCTATTGGATCTTCCAAAATAATTACTGTGTACCTAAAAAATCTCACATACACACCGCCAAACATAGTGAAATCTAAAGCATCAAATACATTCATCTCTTTGAGTCCAAGTGCATGTTTATTGGATTTTGATCTTTGTGTGCACTGTTTTGGTCTGTTTATATGCTAATTTGTGTTCCTCTTTTTTCACTGTTATTTCCTATGCTCATTTCTACACGCCATCCTGGGAGCATGTTACCTACCTACCATTTTTGGTGGCCTCGTTGTATTAAGATCATTTTAATGGATGGAGTTAGCATAGCCATGTGTCAATTTCATTCCAAGTTCCCTCTGTTTTCAATGTGGGTCTAGGGCAAACTTGTCCAACCTGCAGCCCGTGGGCTTTGAACACGGCCCAGCACAAATTTGTAAACTTCCTTAAAACATAAGATTCTTTTTTAGCTCATCAGCTATTGTTAGTGTTAGTGTGTTTTATGTGTGGCCCAAGACAATCCTTCTTCCAATGTGGCCCAGGGAAGCCAAAAGGTTGGGCACTACTGGTCTAGGGTTTGGGACCATTTCCTTGAGATCTAGCACCATACTGGAGTATTTGAGTTCAAGGGTGAAGCAGAGCCTGTTGATTGGCCCCTGAGTTTTAGTTGGGTATAAAATTTAGCTGAAAACTTCCCAGTTTCCTTGCAGATGGTGTGGCCATGTAATTAAGTACAGGATGGTGAAATATAAGTGGGGAGTGCAATTTGCTTGAAGATGTCCTTAAAGAGAAGGGGCATGCTTTGCTCTCCCCTCGTTTGTGTTGGCTGGAATGCAGATATGATGGCTAGAGTTGAAGCAGCTATATTGGACTCTGAGGGGAACTAAAGAATGGAAGCAAGGGTTTGAGACATGTTGGAGCATCATCCCAGCCCTGAACTACTTACCCCAACTTTTAAATGATAGAGAAATGCACACCTACCTTTTGTTTTGGGTTTTTTTTAAGATTTATTGTTTGAGAGAAGGGGAAGGGGGAAGAGAGAGAGAAGGGGGAGGGAGGGCACAGAGCAGTCTCTATAGTTGTACATCATTAGTTGTGACATAGTTTCATTCTACACAGGTGGATGTGGGGCCACGTGGTATGGGAACTGAACTGGGGCCTCCTGTATAGAAGGTGAGAACTTTTGCCATGGGGCTTGGTGCTCACCATTTGTGCCGCAGTTCAGTGCATATGGGTTTGCATGGGCTGGAACTGGGAATCGAACCCCAGGCCTCACAGTTGCAAAGCAAGCGCTCAACCTGCTGAGCTATCCCAGCATCCCCATACCTATCTTATTTAAATCACTGTTATTTTAGATTTTCTGTCACTTAAGGCAAACTGCATCCTCACCAACATGGGAAGTTTTATCGCTTGTCACATAGAACCAGATTAACTGCCAGAAATACTACTGCTGCTTGGCAGGTTTACCTGCAAGTTCTTTTCCTACTGGACATGTGAGAGGAGGACAGAAGAGAGGCAGTTTTGCATCGACTGAGGCTCTTATTTGGTTGCTAATATTTTTTTCATATTGGGTATTTGTGAGTTTTAGATTTTACTAGAAGCATCAGACAAGTTATTCTGGTTTGAGTTCTGTGCTTTGACAGGGCTGAACATTGCTGAACACAGTCACCAGGTCTGTCCCCTCAGCCTCAGTTTCCTCATCGGTGCTGTAGGTGGAAACTCTCCTGCATTAACCCTCTCCGAGCCGACGTTCTGCAGCTGCTTCTGAGGCTGTGTCTCCCAACAAAGCAGCGCAAGAAAGGGCAGGACCCACTCTGAGCCGGGCCTGTGTCCCTGCCGGCTCCCACTGTTCATTCATTCATTTGTTCGTTCGTTCACTCATTCATTTGTTCATTCGTTCACTCATTCATTCACCGCCTCTTTATGAAGCACTACCTGGGTGCCAGACTGAGTGTGTGCTGACTGACCACGGGCCACTGGGGGTCTGGGTGGTCACCTCACCTCCTCTTTGCCCAGCCTCGGGGAAGATTGGCCCTGAAATGGCCCGGCCTTGCCCTTCCCATTCCAGGGATAGTACAGGCTCATTTGGAGCCTGTACGAGCCTGCTCCGAGCTGCCCTCCCGTGGCCCAGGATCGCCCCAGGCATGGAGAGGCCCTCGGAGCTGCCTCTAAGAGGCCCCTGGTGTGGTCAGGGAGTGAGCAGACTGTGCTGTCGAGAGGTGCTGGGCAGGTGCCCCGGAAGCAGTTTGACAGGCAGTCAGGAGTCTTCCTTCCACAGGCCAGAGTAGCCCCGGGCCCGGCCCTAGCAGCGTCAGATGTCAGAGCTTGGTGTTGCTCTGGAGAACCCCTAACTCCGCCCCTGCTCACAGATGAGCCGGTGGCTGAGAGAGGTTGCCCCAAGGTCTCACAGCCGGACCCAGGCTCTTCCAAGGCTCTGTCAGACTGTCAGACACCTAGGCCGCTCCTGGGTGTGCAGCACCTGAGATGGGACAGCCTTCCGCTTTCACTGGCTGCCCCTCCTTCCAGCCTCTGGGAAGTGCTGAGCTCTTTCCTGCCTCAGGGGTCAGGCTCCCGTGTCCCACCTCCACCTCCTGCAGAAAGCCTCTGGGGCTGTGGCATACAGTTGTAAGGGCTGTTCACTGCACAAGGCACCTGGCTGCCAAAGAAACAAGTAGGGGCTGAACCTGCCTTCTCTTTCCCGTCTGTGTGTGGTGTCCAGTGTGTGGAGGGTGGTGAAGGGGTCACATGCACCCACAGGGAGCAAGGCGCATCTTTTTTCTAATTTTTTTTAATTATTGTTTTTGACAGAGAGAGAGAGAGAGAGAGACAGAGACAGAGACAGAGACAGAGAGAGAACTGAACTGGGGGCACTCCCTAGTTCAGCATATGGGTCTGCACGGGCCAGGGCCAGGATTCAATCCTCGGTCCCCGGTGCTGCAAAGTGAGCACTTAACCCACTGAGTCATCCTGGCTTCCCCTCTTTTTTCTAATTTACAATGAGGCATCCGCCACCCCACCCCCAGCCCCGGAGATGCCGGCTAGCAGACACTCACACCTGTCACAGTACAGTCCCTGTCTGGGGCCCTGCTAGACTGTAAGCTCCCCGGGGCAGAGGGAGTGACTGCCCCTGGCAGGGTGTCATTGTCAGGTCAGCACTGTGCAGGGCACAGGGAGCTCAGCTCAGAGCACACGTGTGCTGAGTGAGAGCTGGCCGGCCTGGGGAGGTGTGTCCAGCGCCCGGCTTGGAAAATGTCGGTCCGATGACTGTCCAGCAGGTAAATGCCAAGGAGAGAGGTGAGGAGTGATAGAGGGCCTCGGGGGAGGGACAGAGCTCACTGGCAGAAGTCTGGTTTGTGGAGGGGGCTGTGGGCCGCGAGACCCTGAACAGCTATCCAGGTCAACTGTGGGTGGGAGACTCTAAGAGCAGAGGCTGTGGCCGGAGAAACCAGAGACACACCTGGCCTAGCCCCGGGCACCAGCTCTGCCGGGCCAGGCTGAGCTGGGCACAGTGGGGGGTCATTGCCAACATCTCTCCCCCCCTAGACTCCATCTCCACACCATGTCCTAGCAGCCCACCCCAGCCGGCACACTGGCTCCAGCGATGACCCAGCAGCATATCCTTGTTCCAGGGACCCTCAGTCTTGTGGGGACATGGGAGTGACATGCAGCCCTGTGCCCATGGGAGGCAGGATGGTCCCCTGGAGCGCTGGGGTCCCCGGCTGACTGAGAGGTGCGCTCTGTAGACGAGAACAGTGTCTTGGTGAGCTTTCCTGGGGAGCTGAGCAATGTCTGGGAGTGTCCCAGGTAAACGTGGGGTGCGGGGTGAGCCAGCATGGCCGTGTTGGGGGACTCTGCAGGCTCAGGGCACCTCACGTTTGCACCCTGCGTGGATGGAGGGGGACTTGTGCAGCAGAGGCTCTTAGGCTGCATCCTGAAGGCAGCCGAGATGCAGACCAATCCGTTCCCTATTTAAAAGTACAGCTATGTGATGGGAGTGCTGGGCCCCGGTAACAAGGAGCACACGCTGGGGGCATACGCAGCCGACATGGACTCTCATGGTTCTGGAGCCAGGGAGTCAGAAGTCTAGGGGGCGGCAGGGCTGAGCCCCCTGAGACTGGGCAGAGTCCTTTCTTGCCTCTTGCCAGCTTCTGGTGGCCCCAGGCCATCCTTGGGGTCCCCTGTCTTGCAGCTCCGTTGTCAAACTCTCCGTGTGTGTGAGTCTCTTTGTTTCTTCTCAGAAGGACATCAGTTACATTGGCTTAGGGCCCACCCTGCTCAGGCATGACTTCATCTTAACTAATGACATCTGTAATGACCCTTTTTCCAAATAAGGTCACATTCTGAGGTTCTGAGGGTTAGGACTGCAACATATCTTGGGGGTTGGGGGGCACAGTTCAACCCACCACAAGCTGAACTGTGCATAGATTAAAATTCACTCTTTTGAGTGCACCTTTCTACACATTTTGGCAAACAGATAGCCGTATCACCACCACCACAATCAAGATACAGAGCAGCTCCGTCCCCCTCCAAACTCGCCCAGGGCCCTTTGGTAGTCAGCCTCTCCCCCGTCCTGCACCCTGGCAATCCCTCATTCCTTCTCCGCCCTTCAGTTTGGCCGTTTGGAGAAGAGGCCAGCATGCTGCCTTGTGAGTCTGGCTGCTTTCACTTAGCTGAATGCACTGGGGCTCCGGCTGTGTTGTGCGTCTCCATGTGGTGGTCCTTTTATTGTGGGGAGTGTTTCATTGTACGGGTGCATCAATAGTCTGTTTATCCATCCACCCACAGCAGCACATCTGGGTTGTTTCCAGTTTGGGGCAATTACAGATACAGCCTTGGAAACATTCGCATATAGAGAGTAGGTTTTTGCATGGGGAACCTCACGGGCCAGCTGGCATTCAGGTTGCTGTGTGAGGAAGGGCACCAGGCGGAGGGTGCACATGGGGAGACTGGAAGGAGGCTACTGCTGGGGTCCCCGCAGGCCGTGATGGTGGCCTGGACTAGGGTCTCCGCGACAGGGGTGGGGGGAAGCCAGCCTGCTGCAGTGCATCCGTGAGGCAGGTGGGCGGAACCTGGTGCTGGACTGGGTGTGGGCCGTGGCAGTGAGCAGGCCACCTTATTGCTCCCCACTCGCCCACCCCCATCTCCCCAGGGGAGGATGGGTACTGTGTGGCTCAGCATGGCTGTGTGGACACGTGGACCTTGAGACGTGGAACAGTCCAGCGTGATGGTTAGGGGTGTGGGTCCGGGAGCTCACTGGCAGGGCTGACGTTCCACTCTGCCTCAGTCTGCTCATCTGTAAAACGGGGATGCTAAGAGCTCCTAATTCATAGAGCTGCCATTGTGTTAACATGGGGCAATCCATGTAAAGAGTTTGAACAGAGTCTGACACATACCAGGTATTTAAGAAATGTAACGATGGTCCATGATTTTCTGAAGGTCCCCCGTTCCACACCCTCTTGTTCACCCCCTTGGCAACGAACCAGTTTGTGGTAACTCTGGCTCTGTGGGGTTGTGGGCGCACCCTCATCTGGGTCCCACCACACACACACACACACATACACACACACCCGCCCCTCCCAGGTCTGCCCTGATGCTGTGGGACGTTGAGCTGGTGCCTTGTCCTTTCTGTTCATTACTTCCTCCATTCACACAGAGTGGAGGTACAGAGCCCACTGTGTGCCAGGCCCTGGGCAAAGCAGCAAGTGGCATGGCTGCTCCCACACGTCTTCATAGAGACTTAGGACTGTGTGACTTGCTCGTGCCACCGTGAGGGGAGGCCCAGGTCAGTGGCTCTCAGGACACCCCAGTTTTGGGGCTGGAAGACGTTCTTCTTGCAACTGCCACAAATAGCATCCTCCCTCTGTCCTCCCTAATATATCTCCCGCCTCCAACAGGAACTGACTCAGGTTTGCAGCCCGGCAGCCTCAGCAGCTAAACAGTGGTTGGGGAGCGGGTGCCTGGCCGGGCCCCACGGGGAGAGGTGTGGCGGGTCCTAGTTCAAACGTCACAGTGGTTCCCAGTGTCTGACGGAGAGCCCCGCTCTGAGACCAGAGTGCATGTCCAGCTTGGCCACTTCTGCTGCCAGCCTAGTGAAGGGACGTTCATAGTTAACCCTTGTTATTTACAGATTGGGCGTTTGCAAATTCGCCTGCTTGCTAAAATGGGTTTGTTACCTCCACCCTATAGTGATTCGGGGGTCATTGGTGGGCTTGGCAGAGTGGTGGAAAACTCATATCTTTGGACACACACGTTCCCACCTGGGATCCCATCAGGTGATCCTCTGCCTTCTTGCTCCAGTTCTCTTACTTCAAACAAGTGTCCTTGTCCTGGTCTATCTAGTGCTACGTTTTCCACATTTTTATGTTTTCTGTTGACAGTTTCTCTGCTTAAATGTCCCTCAAGCTTAGTGCTGAAGTACTGCCTAGTGCTCCATGTGTATGTGACAAGCTTCATTCAGGGCTGTTGGCGTGAGCTCAATATTAATGAATCAACGGTGTATATTAAAAAAGTATTTTTGAACAGAAGCACACATAAGACAAGGTTATGCAGTGAGCAGTTGATGAAAGTGGAACCAGAGGCTCATAAGAACCGCCCCTGTGTTTGCCCTAAGAGCCTGTGGTTGAGAATTTGCTAATTCAGTGTTAGCAGCAACTTTATGGAACGTAACTACCCCAAATAATAAGAGTGGCTGTATTTACACCATGTAGATAAACCGACCCCAAATCTCTCCTCTGAATGCCTGCACTTCTGCTATCAGCAGCTCATTCCTCTGGGTTAGAAAGTGCCCACCTTATGCATGGTCCTTCTTTAAAATGCACATGACCTTGGGCTGCCCTCTGAGCCTCTGTCCTCCCTCCCTGTTCGTGAACATCAAGGCTTGCAAAGGACAAGTTCCCGAGAAGGGGAGGGATCAATGCTAATGCTCCATATCCTTCATTCTAGTAGAAAAATCTTTGGCAGGAACCGCGTATGGATCGAGGCAAATAAAAAGCGGGGATTCTTGGCAGATTTGACACCAGTAATGATGGCCATGACAGCTCCAGGGCTTACCCCAGGCCCCTTTGCTAAGAGCTTTTTCTGTTGTCACAATCCCGTGAGCCTGGGGTTAGAGGGCCCAGTTTACAGGCGAGGAAACTGAGGCACAGTAAGGGACTCGATCGAAGCTCCCCATGATTAGTGGCAGAGGCAGGACCTGAATCGGGGTTCGGTCCAGTCTGGAGCCTCTGTCGTTAGTCCCGGAACCCTCTGCAGCCCCGTGTTGCATCCCAAGGTTGCAAGGCCCTGCTGCTCCTCTATATCCAGGTGTGCCTGCCTCCTGGGAGGGGTCTGACTGGATCCTCCCGTCTTCTGAGTGCCACTGAGGGGGTGACCTCCCAGCCCCACCCTTGAGTGGGCCCCATATGTGCATGGGCCAAGTGGAAACCAGAGGGGTGCAGAAAGCTGTGCCTGGCCCCGTCCACCAGTGTCTTTCATGTCATCTGCTGGCCAGGCCCCACCCCCTGTCCCTGGAGTCCCCTGGGTGGGATGCAGCCTACCTGCCATGCCCAATGCCACTCCTTACAGCTCCTCACTCCCCCCACCCGCCCCCCGACCCCAGTGACTCCCAACAGCCCCTGAACTTAGGAGCCTCCCTGCCGCCAGCCTCCGGCTCTTGAAGACTTATCAGCAGCGGCTTCCCTCAGCTAGGGCCTGAGGGACTGTGCCCACCCTGAAGCCTGACAGGGGCATGGGGCATTCATGGCCACAGGGAACAAAACCTGAGAGGGCTGCCACCCTTGGGTGGGCTTTCAGGCAGCCCACTTGGTTTTGGTTTTGTGAGGTGGGCCTGGGCTCAGGCGGCAGCCGCTGCCGAGCGGCATGGGGACTGGTTAGCTGGGGGTGTGCCCATGATGGCTCACCCCCCAGCAGAGGAAGTGGTCACCACGACTGTTAGGTGGGTTGCAGGGTGACTCAGTGTCACCAGGGGTGGAAGCACCATGACGCTGCTGTAGTTTCCTGCAAGGTGCAAGTCGGGGCCTGGAGTCCACAGCCCGTGCCCATGGGAAGGCCGCTGTCAGGAATCACTGCATTCGGCCCCTGAGTTCGGGGCCAGCTCTGTGCCTGACCCCCACCTCCAGTTTAGAAATGGAGGTTCACTTTGTCCAAGCACATCCCCCACAGCTATGGCCATGTGTGACCCTTCTAGCACCCTCTGAAGCAGCGGAGTGTGAGTATCCTTGCACTTATTATCTTATTGCGGGAACTGAGGCCCAGAGAGGGAAGGAGACTTGCCCAAAGACACACAGCAAGCCTGTAGCAGAGGCTAGAATAGACCCTGGCTCCCCTTTCCAGGGCCAAGAGTTTTCTGTACCACTTGGAGCTGTCCAGGGTGCATAGTGCCCACAGCGACCATTTGTGGAGCCTTGTTAAGCTCCACATACAGCGGTCCGTGCTGTCCTTACAACTCTCTGGGGTCTGCGCTGTTCTCAGTCTCATTTCACAGACACTGAGAGGCCAGGCTCCGAGTGGAAGCCAGTCAGGCCCCAGCCACCGAGGGCGAGGAAATGAGAACCTAAGCAGAGACCCCCAGGCGAGGCCAGAGTGAGGGCACTGAGACCTCGCGTCTCCGCTTCTGAGTCATGTCCACCCAAGGGCTGCTGCTCCCCCGCCTCAGCCCCAGCATCAGGTGCGGGCAGACAGTGTGACCTCCTTCCCTTTTCCCCCGGATGAAGGGGAACCACTGAGTAAGCAGTTGGCAGGGCCAGAGGCCTGGGTCACAGTGAGAAGTGGGGGCCGCCATGTGTTGTGGGTGCCCCAGGACGGAGGGAGGCTGGCAGGAGCAACCTCCCCCCGAACCCGTGCTCGGAGCCTGGTCCAGCCCCAGGAGGAGAAGGCAGCGGCAGCAGAAGGAAGGTGGGCAGGGAATCTGGGAGCCCCAGGGGCAGGCCGGGCTGGGGTCCTCCTGCAGAAGCCAGCCTGGTGGGCAGCTGCTGAGAGAGGGGGCCCGTAAGTGCTGGCCCAGAGCAGAATCTCCTCTCCCCAAGGTCGTTCCCAACAGGCTAATGGCCGGTGGTAACGACACTCTGCGAGCATATGGTTTTCCTTGTTTCTTCCTAATTAAAATCAGATCCCACATGGAGTCCAGGAATTCACACACACACTGAAAAGATTTAAACAATAGAAAAGTTAGACCTGCGTTGTCCAAGACATTAGCCACTAGCCACGGGTAGCTGTTTCATAGATTCAGTTAATTGAAAGGAAGTAGCAGCCACACGAACCTCCTTTCACACTCCCCACAGGAGCGCAGACGGCGGGCATTTCCATCGCCACACGCGGCTCTTTTGCGTGGCACCAGCTAGATCCTAAACGGGGGAAACGCCACCAGCCGAAAAATAATTTTTGGCATCAGTTGAGTTCCTTTGGGCTGGCTTCATGTATTTACGTGTGCGTGGGCTTCCACCTCGCCTCACACACAATTCTGTCTGTGGGTATGAGGATGGTGTTTCCCTTTCTTTTTTTCCAGAGGAGGAAACTGAGGCTCAGAGAAGGTAAATGGGCCAAAGGCAAGGGGAGCGTTGGACAAGGTTTGTTCCCTGGGGGCAGAGGTCCTTCCCATTGGTTTGCCCAGGATGGCTGATGTGCAGCCAGGCAGGAGCTACTGTGCGATCCTGTCGGATTCCAGCACTTTCCACTACGTTGCGTGTGAGGGAGAGACCCAGACGAACAAATTGATCTTCGGGAGGACTCACTCCTAGGCATCTATCCTTCCATTTTTATTGTTTCCTCTGAAATGTTCACCCATTATTTTCTGATTTTCATAAAAGTACACAGTGTAGAAAAACTGGAAATGGACAGAAAAGTGTAAAGAATGAGAAAGAAGTCACTTAATCTGGGATTAACAACCACTGTCGGACCAGCTTACGAGTATGTTCCCAGGGATAGAGTGGGAGTCCCCTGGTTACTTAAGGGGGACCCCCACACCCCGCCCCCGGCACCCCTAGTCCTTGGCTGTGTCTGTCTTCATGATAGTCCTGCTCATGGGCCTTTGCAGTCTTAGTTCCAGATTCTCTGCTTCCTCATGGAGTTGAGAATCTTCTTGTACGCTTGTTGGTCATTTGGATAGTCTCTGGGAGAAGTCCCGGTTCCAGTCTTGTGCATTTTCCTATGTGTTGTCTTTTCCTATCGGTGTGTACAGGTTCTGTGTGTAACCTGGTTCTGAACCTTTTGTTGGTCATGTGTGTTACACTTATCTTCTCCCAACAGAACTTGACTTCCACTCTTTTAGCGTGTCTGAGGAACGGAAATCTTCCTTTTCAGGCAGTCGAGTGTATCAGTGTTCTTTTAAGGGGTGTGTGTGTGTGTGTGTGTGTGTGTGTGTTCTGTTTAAGAAGCTCTCTCCCATCAGATTATAAAGATATTCTTCATTTTCTTCTGAAAGCTTTTTTATCTGCTTTCCACATTTAGGTCAGGACAGAGTCTTCCTGAAACTGATTTTTGTATAAGCTGTGAAGAAGGAGTCAAGTTTCTCCTTTTATTTTCCCACATGGATACCCAATTGTTGCAGCACATTTTGTTGCAAAGAGTGTTTCTTCCCCAGGGTTCTGCTGTGACCATACACCAATCACGTGACTATTTCTGGACTATTCTAGTCCATTGACCTACATGTCTGTCCCTGCACCAATACCATACCATCTTAATTACTATAGCTTCATAATAAGACAATATCCAGCAGACCAAATCCCATCCCTTTCTTCACATGGGTCCAGCTTATTCTTGGCTCTTTGCATCCCATGTGCCTTTTCATGGGACACCTTGGGGTTCTAGGTGGAACTGCACTGATTCTGTGGGTCAGTCTGTATAGAGTTCACACCTTGACAGTACTGTCTCCCACTCCAAGGGTAGATGGTGCTACTCGTCCATCTCTTTATTCTCATATTGCATAGTTATAATATTTAATCTTGTATCAGAGGCAGGCAGGCACCTGGAGGGCTTGACAGAGTACTTAAGAACATGAACTATAGACTCACATACTGCCTGGGTTCAAATCCCAGCTCTGCCACTTACTAATTCCTCAGCCTTAATGGTTAGCTTAGCTTCTCTGTGCCTCATTCCCCGCCCCCCTGTAAAAGGGGAGTGATAACCAGACTTCTCTGATAGACTTGTTTTAAAGGATTCACTTAGTTATCTATGTAGAGATGTTAGAGCATTGCCTGGAACTCAGAAAGTTCTGGAAGCATTGTTAGTTTATTTTCAGTAGGTAATACATTCATAAGATTCAAAATAAAAATATAATTAAAAATAAAAAGACATGCAGGGGATGCCAGGATAGCTCAACAGGTTGAACACTTGCAACCACAGGTTCCAGGGATCGAATCCCGGCCCTGGTGCCTGCAAACCCATATGCTGAACAGCAACACAGCTGGTAGCCACCAGGATGGTGGTGAAGGTTCTCGCCTCCCATACAGGGGGCCCTGGTTCAGTTCCCACCCTGCGTGGCCCCACATCCACCTGTGTGAAATGAAACCATTTCGAAAATTGATGATGTACAACTATGGAGACTGCTCTGGGCCCTCCCCCTTCTCTCGCTCTCCTCTCAAACAATAAAATAAATCTTTTAAAAAAAAGACATACAGTGAAAAAGGTCTTCTCAACTTGGTCCCCTGGGTGCCTGTTCCCACACCTATTCCACTGGTTATTAGTTTCTTGTGTCTCCCTCAAGAGTTTTTTTTAATGCAGATACACATGATTATTCTTTTTTCCCAACAAGGGAGCACAGTATACATACTGTTCTGTACTTTTGCCACTTAACCACAAATTCTGGAAATCTTTCCATATTGGTGCACAGAGAACTTCCTCATTATTTTTTAACAGTTACATAATATCCATTTACTTACCTTTATGTCCATTTAGATTGTTTGCAGCCTTTCCTCGTGATAGTGCTCCAATTAATCCAGTATCTTTCTCCATGCATCATTCAGACATATGCAACTATACTTTACAAATCTAGTACCCCAGTGTTTATCTTAGATTGAACATCTGAAACAGCTTCTTTGTAGGCCCAAAATGGTTGAACGTTGCTCATTTCACGTAGTATTAATATTTCCTGACCCACTCCAACATTTAAAAAAAATTTATTGAGCACCTGTTTTGTGCTGGGCTTAAGCACACACAGCAGTAAATGAGACCGACATGGGAACATAGAGTTAGGGCAGGGGAGGCAATGGGCATGTGACAAGTGGTATTCACTATTTGATCATTTCTGGGTTTGGACAACGGAATTCATATTGCAGTGAACAGCTTTGCCCATTGAACTTCATTTGCACTTAAAAATATCTCTTTGAGCTAGACTGTAGCAAGGAAATGACCTACAATGCACAATCTTAGCCAAAACAATACAGAGTTCTCTGGATCGGCTTGTATAGAACCCTTCTCAACTCCACATCTGAAATTTCCTTTCCTTTTTTGAAGTTACAACTTGCTTTAATTATTTTTTGAGTCAGTGATACAGTCACGTGGTTCAAATTCAAAAGGTACAAAAGGGTGAGGTGCCCCCCTCCCACTCCTGCCCCTCCGCCTCCCTGTCCTGCACCCCTGGGGCCACCCCTTGGTTACTCTCCCTGTCTCTTTGCAGAGCTGGCCTCAGCTCATCTCTATGTACACGTGCCACCTATATGCACATGGCCTTCCCGTTGCCTTTGGTGACCTGGCTTCTTGTGTCCCTTCTGCCTCCCGCTTCAGCTCCAGCCAGAAAACCAGTCCCCTGAATCCTGTCTTCCCCAGTAGCCATCTCCGTGTTCAGTGAAGTTTCTAAGGATGTTTTTTGAGTGGAGGTGGGGGCAGAGGAGGGAAATGTCAGAAGCTCTTTCACTAGGTATGGC
This sequence comes from Craseonycteris thonglongyai, assembly GCA_004027555.1. Lineage (NCBI taxonomy): Eukaryota > Metazoa > Chordata > Mammalia > Chiroptera > Craseonycteridae > Craseonycteris > Craseonycteris thonglongyai. The sequence goes on along the minus strand of PVKE010003055.1, from coordinate 54,660 downwards.
TGTTATTGTAATTGTTATTACGATAAGTCTGGAGTGGTGTCTGGTCCATAGTATACGCTCAGTGAGAACTTTATTGGACGAATGAACGGACAGTAATAATATCATTGAACGTTTGCAATTTGCCAGGCACTCTTCTGAACTCTTTGCAGCAGTCCCATGAGGTAGTAATGCTTGCATTTCCCCTTTGAAGTGAAGACGATTAGGCACTTGCCAAGGCAGCTGAGCTGGGATTGTAACCCAGGCTTTCTAGTTCCCAAGCTGATACTTAAGGCACTAGTCAACACAGCTCTCGCCATGGCTCAGGGCCTGACTGCACACAGCCCTGGGGACAGATTTGTAGCATCAGCTACGAGCGAGGTCTGCATGGGAGTGGACAGCCCTAGCCTAGGACACGTGTTGGGGAGGTATGGGGGTGGGTGTCGGCCGCATCTGGCAGGCTGAGTCAGCTCTGCCTGGGTTCAAGGGGCCGGCTGGGATGAGGAAAGGACAGAGGGATGGCGGAGGGTCTCAACCCAGGTTCCCAGGAGGCGCTGGGTGTCTAGCGTTCTCAAGAGAACAAAGTGGCCAGGGCCAGAGGCCAGGCAGAGGGCAGCTGTGAGCTGCCACTCTGCGTGATTGGGAAACGGGGCCGCCTGCAGGTTCCCCCAGGATGCTGGTGGCGCTCAGTGCAGGTGGGTGGAAGCCCTGGAGGCCAGCGGAGCGTGTGGCCGTCCCCATGGAAGGCCGGGCTGGAAGCTGAACAGTGCCTGACACACAACAGCAGCAGGTGGCCTGCTGCACACACAGGTGTGGAAAGTTTGAAGGCCTTGGACCTGCTCAGCCCCTTGATGTGGGCTGTGACGTGCAAACCAAGACAGACTGACCTGTTCTCGGCACTTCCGGGGTCCGGAAGACCTGCTTAAGCTGACTTCCCCTTGAGAGGCTGTGGGCAGGGGCCCACATAGTGTGTTCCCTGAGGCTAGCACCCCGAGGTTCAGAGGCCTGAAGTGGCCCTCCAAGCTCCCCACTCACCATAGAAGGCCTTTTGGTTTCTGGGTGAGGTGAAACCGAGGGAACTTGGTCCCAGGCCCCGTGCAGGTATTTCACCTCTGGAACTGGGCTTGGGGCATTGCCATGGGTTTATACCTTATACACATGAGACAGTCTGATTTTTAAACCAGCTGCCTCTCTTCTGTCCCCACATGACCTCCGGGAGCTGCGGTTTTGGTCCTGAGTCTACCAAAGGCTGGGCCAGGCAGCCGCTGTGGCTCAGCTCTCACACATCCAGGAAAAAAGCATGCGGAGGAGAGGAAGCCACAGAGAAGTGGGCCTGGCCGCCTGCCTTCTCTCAGGCGGTCCGTGGCGCTAGGACAGAGCCAGCCTGGCTTAGACGAGAAGCCTTCAGGTGGCAGCTAGCCAACGGCCAGTTGCTTCACAGAATCGTGGAATTCATTGTGCCGGAAGGGACCTTAGTGCTGGATCTGAGCCGTGCTCAGTAAATGCAGAGCCCGGCAGATGCCACTATGCTCAATAGAGAGCCCGGGGCAGACATCACGAGCAGATCCGCGTTCATTCTCTGCTGAGCCTTCAGCGTAACAGTCTAGGTTCCCGTGGAAATTCAGCCTACTTGCCCAACCTTCTCATTTTACTGAAGCGGCCGTTGAATCTCGAGAGGGCAAGTGTCACATAGTGACCAGCAGAACCAGACCGTGGTCTCCTGAGTCTGAGCTCAGTGCCATTTCCTTGCTGTCGTATCCATTCTCCTGATGAATGCAGCATTTGTCATGTCACCACTCGTCGCATAAGCTCTTGTTATCTCCCTTCACTCCCACGGTGCGATTCCAGACTCAGAATCCGACAGCTACGTGTTGGGATGGTAGTGAGGACTCTCGTGAGGTGGGCATCGGAGGCAGGGGGCAGCCTTAAAATTCCAACGGTGTGCCGAAGACCTACTGTGATATATTAGGGAATGTGGCAAGCTACTTGTTAAATCACTGATAGCTTGATATCAGCAATGGTGGGAGTATTGGCACCAGGGGAATTGCAATCATTTCATATCGGGACTTTTTGGGGTTTTGTTTGGTCCTAGATAGGTGCTTTATCAGCACACCAATGATCCGAACCAAATGTTCCAACTGGCCCGCCTTCAAAAAGCCCAGATACTCCTCGCTGCCCTCCTGCTGGGTCGAAGGAGCCTTGGCTTCCCCTGGGAACTGTCCCACAGCCCTCCATCTCATCTAGGACCACTTACGCTGTGGCTGCCTTCTTCCCTTATGCTGTTGCGTCTTATCCTCACATGACCTCTGGGGTAGGTGGCATAGTCTCAGTCTCCCTGGTTACAGAGGGGGACACTGAGGCACAGAGGGGTACCATAGTTGGCCTTTGTCCATCACACCAGGGCCCCAGGTGTTGCCTACCCCGGTCGGTCAGCGTCCCTTGCTGCAATCAGGAGCTCAAGGGTGTCATTCTCTGCCATCAGAGGCTCCTCCTGGCAGACAGACGGCCCACTGACGTCCTCTGGCTTCTGCTCTGCTGACCCTTGTGGCCACGCTTGGGGGGCTTTCCTGAAAGTCCTCTGGGGGCTCGGTTGTTTGGATGGACTTATCTTCATTGCCTTCCAACATTGGCCCTCGGGCTCCAGAAATGACTTGAAAACACCCAGAAAACACCCAGAAAAAAATAGCTGGATTGATGCACGGGCAGAAGAAAGAGGCTGGGGTGCAGGCATGCACCCCCAGAGCTTGTGACATGCTCTGGGGCCTGTGGGGAAGGTGTGCATGTGGGTGTTTTGTGTTTTTGTTTTTAATGAAATATTTCAAGTGTAGACAAATTTAGGGGAAAACATAGCAATGCCCTGAGCACCCATAATTCAGTTTTGTTAAATCCTATCATTTTGCCATATTGCTTCAGATCTTTTAAAAATAAATACATCAGTATAGGACTGGCCAAAGCCTCCTTCACATCCCTCCCTGATTCCATTTTCCTCCTACCCGCCTCAGAGGTAACAATCAGCCTGAATTTGGTGTTAGTACCCACAAACAAGACACAGAACTCTTGCGTGTGTGTTTACACCTTACATAAATGTTCCTTTCCTTCTGTTTAATTTGCTCACTGCACTTTGGTTTGTTTGCTTGGTACAACTTTTTCTTTCAACCTTTCTTTTGACATAATTTCAGACTCTTAAAAAAGTTACAGGCATAGTCCAATGAGTTCCTGTATGTCCACTCTTTACCCACATTCACCACATATCAACATTTGGGTACATCTTCTTGTTTTCTTTCTCTCTCTTTCACTTTTTCTCAAAAAAAATGTGAGAGTAAGTAACAGACATTGTGCCTCCTGACCCCCATACATTTCAGTGGGCATTTCCCAAGCACAAGGACATGCTTGTACTGACTTCGGGACAAGGAACAGAATTAGGAAATTAACATTTGCGCAATAAGCGGGGTTTTGAGATTGAACCATGGAGCATTGGTCCTACCTTTTGGCCTCTGTGCTCTAGTCCAGGGTGGATGAGTCACAAATGACTTACTCATTCCTCTTATGGGCGGACCTTCCTGCATTCTCCTTGCTGTAAAGGCTGCTCCGGGGGCATCACCGCGGTCTCCTTCTGCCTGAGTGCATCCTGGAAGGGGGACTGCTGGGGGCTGGGCGATCACATCCCCATCACCTTTGGAATTTGGCAGGTGGCCTTCAGAGCAGCTACAACTGTTTTCATTCTCAGGGGTGCTTTACCTTCTGGGTGCTCCAGTGGCTTTTAGGGGGGCAATGGGTTCTCGCCTATCTCAGGCCCCTCTTCATGTTGTGCCCATAGCAACAGGTGTCCCGGGGAGAAAGAGGGCATGACCACACATGGGGTGACCCCTGTTAGAATGACCACCTGTTTAGGGTGTGCTCGTGTGCCAGATGCTGCTTGATGCACATTACATGGGGCAGGCGTGACCGGCTCCACCATACACGTGAGAAATGGAGGCCCAGAGAGGTTAGAGACCTTGCCCTACCTACCTAGGTCACATGGCAGGGACGAGGTGGGGGTTGGGACTGAGGCTACATGGGTGTCAGTTCTTTATCTTCGGGCTGTGCAGACTGTGTGAAGTGAGATCTGGGTTTCTGACCGAGGCCGATGCTTCTTCTGGTGACATCCCACACCTCCCCCCTCCTCCCTACCTCTCTGTACAGGAGGAGTCATTTCATTGAGGAGCACTCGGCATGGAGAGGAAGGGGGAGGACGGTGTGTGGGGGACAGCAATGAGTGACTGTCCCCTCTCACCTGGGAGTGCCGAGGCATGCCATAGCTCAGGGCCTGCAGGGTCAAAGTTGGGGAACACTCCTCTCCGGACCTCTGCACAGTCCCTGAGAAAGAGGTGGAGAAAGAGGGGCTTTGTCTGGTACTCACACACCTTGTACAGAGTGACTGGGCCATCCCATCGCATGGCTGCCTGCAGCCATGCCTGGCCTCTGCTAGCCAGAGAGCCCTGTGAGGGCTTCTCCATCCCCAGAGACCGCCCCTGGTCCTGCTGAGGCCGGGGGCCCTTCTGCCTGAGGTCAGGATCGTAGGTGGGATGGAGGTGGCCTTGGCCTTCTCTGGGTCCTCCCCTTCCATCCTCCACGCCCCGCCCCACCAAGTTCTAACCAGGTCCACACAAGGGGGCCTCAGTTCTGCTCACAGGGAGGTGTCCTTGGAACTCCTGAGCTGCTTCCCTGGGGCAGACAGAAGGCGCCCGAAGCCAGCGCCCTTGTGAGTGGGAAACGTGCACATCTGCCTTCCAGACAGGCAGCATCTGCTGCAACCTCACCCACCACTCACCCCACTCGGGTGGCCACCTCGGTCAGCCCCGCCCACCCGGAGGAGCAGAGCTTTCCTCTTACCCAGGTTTCACCGGCTTGTGACCGGGACACGGTACCAGGCCAGGGGGCCGTGGACACGCCATGCCAGTTTGCTCCTTTCTTCAGGGAGCCGGTGAGAAAATCTGCCACATGAACAGGATGCTGAGTCCCGGCCTGGTCCCTGCAGCCCTGGGCCAGGTTCTCCCAAGTGTCTGACTGCAGCGCAGCTGAGTGCGGCAGCCGGGGTGTCAGAGGCTGTCAGGACTACTGATTAGAGTCAAGAAGCAGAAGAAAAACTAGTCATGGCACAACCTTTCTTTCTGGTGGAGTTGCTTTAAACTTTCCGATGCTCATTATTTTGTACCAACAGCGCCGGTAATCACCCAAGGTCCCTTGGCTATCTTTGCAGGGCCCTGGGCTGGGGCTAGGCTGCTGAGAGGGAGGGTGTGGGTGGCAGGGTCACCAGCTTTGCCAGGAGATGACATAGCCAGCGCTGTGTGGACCCAGTGACGGCCCCCGGCAGTTAGAGCTAATGCGAGGCTGTTCAATAAGAGTAATCACAGCAGTGAAGCAATGCTGGGCTGGCACTGGCTCCAGGGATTCTCACCTTTGCCCTCTGCTTGAGCCCTCCAGCCCTGAGCTCCACCATCAGCACGGACACTCTGCAGCCACAAGGGAGCACCCAGAGAGCTCCAGTCACCCAAGGCCCCAAGTCAGCAGGGATGCAGGGGTTAGAGGGCAGCTGCCGGCCCCATTGCCCTTCCTGGCCCGGTCAGAGCAGGTCTCCTGTGATCTGGAGCAAGGCCCAACCTGCCCCCAGCCTTGGCTGCTCCTTCTCCAACTTCTTTTTTTTTTAAGATTTATTGTTTATGAAAGCAGGTGAGAGTGAGCAAGAGAGAGAAGGGGGAAGGGCCCAGAGCAGTCTCCACGGCTGTACGTCATTAGTTGTGACATAGTGTCATTCCACACAGGTGGATGTGGGGCCGTGCATGGCAGGAACCAAACTGGGAGCCTCCCCCATGGGAGGCGAGAACCCTCTCCACCATCCCGGCAGCTACCAGCTGTCCCGCTGTTCAACACATGGGCCTGCACGGGCTGGGGCTGGGACTCGACCCCCAGACCTTGGGGCTGCAAGGCAAGCGCTCAACCTATTGAGCCATCCCAGCATCCCCTCCTTCTCTAACTTCTTGACCTGGCTGCAGCCTTTGGCACTTAGAGATTCCTCTTCAACCCTCACATCTTTGTGGTTCCCAAGTCCCCCTCGGAGCCCTGCACAAGCCCTGGTTACTTCTGCACTGGCCCATCCAGGGCGAAAAAAGGGCACAAAGTACCTCCGGTTTTCAGTCTGAGCAGCCGAGCTTGGCCTCTGACGCACTCGTCACCATGAGGATTCTGGGACAACCCCCGTTCTTATTTGTCTTTTCACCTACGAGCTGGGCTCACGCACAGTATAAAATGGATCCTCCACGTGGTGTGTTTCTGGCCTTTTCTCATGTCAAGCCATATGGTTCACAGGCAGGATGATGTTATCTTGGGTACAAGCTGAGCGCAACACACAGACATGTATCCCAGTCACTCTCATCAAATGTGCTCGTAGGAGAATTGTAAAGAGAAGAGGAAGAGTTTCACCTAGAAAAGCAATCATTAACATTGGGTACTTGACTGACAGCTCACTGAATTTTCACAATAACACGATTAGGTAAAGACTATTATTAATTTTTTACAAATGCTTAAACTGAAGCCCAGAGAGGTAAAGTAACTGGCCAGAGATCACACAGCCTGGATTCAAATTTAGGGCTTCTAGGACAGCAGGCAGGCTTCTTCTGAGTGGGTCTTTAAGAATGAGAACTTTATCACCAACAGTTTACTATAAAAAGCTATTTAACACACAGAAGCGTTGAAAGAATTTTTCAGTAGACACCCATATACCTACCACTTACTCTTAATGTTTTTGTATATTTGCTTTATTACGTGTCTACCTTTCCCTCCTTATTTATTTATTTATTTAATTTTTTTAATGTATTTCAAAGAAAGTTTTTGGGTGCCTCCTGAATTTGCTAGCATGCATATCATTAACTAGAGTTCAGTGTTTATTTATGATTTTTTTATTGTTTTGGTGAAAGTTACATATGCTAAAATGTAAAATGTAAATACACATATCTAAGTGTATCATTTGAACTTCATATAAATAGATTCATACGTTATGTAAGTTTCTGCATCTCGCTTCTCTCACTTGGCATTTGAGGTTCATCCATGTGGTTGTGTCTTGGGAATATACCTAGGCTGGGAATGACTGGGCCATGCGGTGGGTGTCATATAGGTCTGTAGAAATCTGCCCGGGGATGTCAGGAGCGCTTGCCTTGCAATCATGAGGTCCAGGGTTCAGTTACCAGCTCCAGCCTGGGGCAACCCCACATGCTGAACTGCAGCACAACTGGTAACCTCCAGGATGGCTCAGCGGCAAAGGTTCTCACCTCCCATGTGGGAGGCCCCAGGTTCGGTTCCCACCCTGCGTGGCCTCACGTCCACCTGTGTGGAATGGAACTGTCACAACTAATGATGCACAACTATGGAGACTGCTTTGGGCCCTCCCCCTTCTTTCTCTCTCCTTCTAAATAAAAATAAAATCTCTAAAAAAAATACTCTTTTCCAAAGTGGCCATACCAATTATATTCTCACCAGTAATGCGTGAGAGTTCCCATTGCTTCCAGCCCCCACCATGGGATGCGGGCAGGCTTTTAATTTTAGCTACGCTGGTGGTTGGGTCGTGGTATCTCATTGTGGTTTAAATTTGCATTTTCCTAAATGACTAATCACTGTAAGTATCCTTTCACCTGCTTATTGGCCATTTGTATGTCTTTTTCTTTGAAGAGCCTTCCAATCTTTTGCCCATTTGAAGGTTCCAGAATCCTTACAGGGAGGCCTGCCCTGCCTCTCTCCGACCTCACCTCCTCCCACTCTCACCCTGCCCCTCCCCAGCCCCCCCAGAGGTCCTCGGGGTTCCCCAGGGCCCATAACTCAAGGCCTTTGCTGTTTCTTGTGTCTGGAATCTCCAACCCTCACTAGCTTTCATCACCATCTATCACCTTGTTCATCACCTGGCTCCCCCACTAGAGGGTTTTTTTGGTATTTGCTTTTACTATTATATTAGTTTTTTCTTAAGATGTATTTGTTTTTTACAGAGAGAGAGACAGAGAGAGACAGAGAAGGAGGGTGGGCCCAGAGCAGTCTCCATGGTTGTGCATCATCTGTACTCCACAGGGTTTCATTCCACACAGGTGGGGACCGTGCAGGGCAGAAACCTGGCCAGGGGCCTCCCCCATGGGAAGCACAGCCCGGCGAGCTGGGGGCCAAGCCCGGGGCTTCCCACATGGGAAGCTCGTCCCGGTTGCACTGGATCCTCGGACCTCAGAGCTGCAAAGCGAGCATTTAACCCTCTGAGCCATCCTGGCTTCCCCGCCTCCTTTTTTTTTGTGACCATTTTGTCCTTGTTCTAACCCAGTGCCTAGGACAGCATCTGGCACCTCCCGGCCCTCAGAAAATACTCATCATATGGATGAATGTGAGGCAGACCCCACATTTCTCCCAGAGCCTATTGGTTTGATCATGGCTTTGATTCTACAGGAGAAAATGGGGACCCTTGTACCAGAAACCCAGGTCCCACCTAGAGCCAGCCAGCAAATGGAAGAATCCTTAAGCCACCTCCTGCCTGTTGCAAAGATGAGGAAACTGAGACGCTGAGAGGGGCCGGACAAGGTCTAAGCCTAGTTAAGGGCAGAGGAAATGGGCTTGATTCCTCTTACCCCCAGCTGCCATTAGAGTCCTGGTTGGCCCCTGCGGGAGGCCTCAGGCCAAGCCAGGAGCTTTGAGGATGATCATATAGCAAAGGTGCCAGAAGACAGTTTTAATTTTCAAAGGAGATTAGAGAAACCCAGAGTGCGTGTTTTCAGGGTAATTCTGGCCTCCACCATTTTTACTTCTTTCCCAGAGGAGATGCTCCAGCTGTACTTCAGGGCCTGGGAAGAGGTTTTATCAGCATCAGCTGGGTGACCCCGGCCTGGAGCTCCAAATGAAACCCACTGGGCCCCAATCCCACAGTCTGTGGACAGCCTTGGGGCTGCCCGACTGGCCAGGACACTCCTGTCATCCTGGTAACCAGACAGTCTTCTGTGTGGACCCCGAAGGGCAATTCCTGCATGTGCACACACAGCATCCACGAGAGGGAGGGCTTCTCGGGGGCCTTGGAGTGGGGGGTCAGAGGAGGGAGCTCCCCCGTCACAACACATCTCTAGTCCGGTCTCTGCAAAAGCAGTTGCTTCACACAGAGCCCTGCTGGACAGGTTTAACCCCGCACTCTCCAGCATCCCGCCCTCCCTCATCAGGGCTTCTGGGTCCTGCTGCCCTCCGACCACCCCTCCCCTGCCCCTGCCCCCCCAGGAAGTGGGTTGACTGCTTTGTGCCTTTAACAGCGCTCATCCTGGCTCATCCCTCCCCCAGGCAGCTCCTTACAGCAAATGTGGACCCTGGTCACTGGTGCCCCGGGGCAGCATCACAGAACACAGGGCAGAGCCCAGGCCCAGTCACATCTTCCTGGCTTCACGAGTATTGCCCTCCGTCTGATTAAGGTTTTCACCCCTGCAGACACCCTGAGAGACTGAGTTCCTCAGGCAGAACGAAAACAGAAGACCGCACAGTCCCCCAACCCCCAACTCACACACTCAGGATGGGAGGCACCAGATGCTGCCCCTGCGTTTCTGGAATCTGTGTGTCGAGGGTCAGGTGCAGCAAGTGTGCTGGGGAGGGTCCCGGATCTCTTAACCTGAACCTCTGCTTTAGTGTCGCTGTTTCTTAGGCCTGTGACTGTCCTCCTGCCCCCGGCCTGACCTGTTACCTCCTCATTCTGGGGTGGGGGGAGGGGAGTGTTGACTGGGAGGGGACACAAGGAGCCTCTGGAAGCGTCTGTATCAGTGCGTCTAATATAGAAATATAATGCAAGCCACACGGATAGTTTTAAATTTTCTTTTTGTTTTAAAGATTTATTTTATTATTTTGACAGAGATAGAGAGAGACAGAGAGAAGGGAGAGGGCCCAGAGCAGTCTCCGTACTTGTACGACATCAGTTTTTGACATGGTTTTGTTTCACACAGGTGGGCAGGGGCTGCACAGGGCGGGAACTGGGCTGGGGCCTCCCTCATGGGAGGCACGTCCCCTCAAGCCAGGGGCCGAACCAGGGGACGAGAATTGAACTGCAGGCCTCCCACATGGGAAGCACACCCCAGTTCAGCATGTGGGTCCACATGGGCCGGGGCAGGTATTTGATCCCCGGTGCCCAGGGCTGCAAAGTGAGTGCTTAACCCGCTGAGCCATCCCGGCTTCCCCATAGTTTTAAATTTTCTAGTGGCCATGTAAAAAAAGAAATAAGTAAAATTAATTTCAAGAATGTTTTAATTATCCCGATAGATTCAAACTGTTACCATTCCAATGGGTGATCCATGTAGACTATTACTAATGAGCCATTTCACAGTCTTTTTTTAATAACAAGTCTTGGAAATCCTGCGTGTATGTCCCACTTCCAGCATGACCCGGTTCAGACAACCCACGTAAGCGCCCCATGCAGGATCGGACAGTTCTCGATCGTGATGTGGGTGGTAGTCACGCAGGTCTCCACAGGGAAAAGTGGTTGTAAACCCCTCTCTGTGGGACTGCAGGCTGGGCTGATCATTTTATTCTGTTCTCAGTCTTATTCCAGATGTTAAAGGAGAGGAAGAGGAAGAGGAGGAAGGTGGCATGGGTCTGTGTCTGCCAATCACGCCGAAGAACTGCCTTCCTCGCAGGGGCATCAGTGTCCTGGAGAAGCTCGTCAAAACGTGCCTCGTGTGGCTGCAGCTGGGCCTGGGCCGGGCGGAGGCGGCCAGGATCCTGCGCCGGGAGGCGGCCGGGGTGAGTTGGGGTCTCTCCATCCCCTGGCCCGGGCAGGTAGAGCTGCAAGGCCTGCTGGGAAAGCGGCTGCCCCTTAGCTTTCCTCTCTTAGGTTTACTCGCTTGCAACGAGGGCGTTTTTTTCCAGAACCTGGAGGGTGGCAGGGGGAGGGCTGGCTTCTGCTTTGGAGAGCAGGTGTCCTGGTGGAGAGCCGGGCAGTGTGGCCGATGTGGGCTCTCTGGGCATTTGGGCATCTCGGTCCTGGGACTAGAGTATCAATCAGAACCAGAGACCTGAGGAATCCTTTCACAGCCCCTTGCTTTACATGTAGAAATTAGGGGCTGCCTGGCGGGTGGAAGCTTTTGAGTCTCACTTCTCTCACTTTGAGATGGGGCCATCAAGAGTACTTCCTCCCTGCAGTGTAGACATTCCATGGAGAGATGGACAGGTAGATAAGATGAGTCAGAGCCCACCAATGCTGCCCCTGCCACCCCCACGCAGGTTTTCTTACATGCTGCTTCCTTCTAACAAAAGTTTACAGTTAGTTTGCGTAATTATAAGTGATGCACGTTATGTGTTCACTGTAGAAAACAGTAAGCTGGACAGAGCGATAAACTAAAAAGTAATTTATCTTATCCAGGTCTTTTTCACCTATCCCACTTCCCACAAGTCTTTTTGGTTTTTAACAAGGTGAAATTCGCATAACATAAAATTAACCATTTTAAAGTGTGACGTAGTATATTTACTATGTTGTGCAGCCACCACCTCTATCTACCCTGTTTCCCCAAAAATAAGACAGTGTCTTATATTAATTTTTGCTCCCAAAGATGCGCTAGGTCTTATTTTCAGGGGAGGTCTTATTTTTCCATGAAGAATACGGTACACATTTATTGTTGAACAAAAAAAGGAAATTTATTACCTGTATACGGTATGGTAGTAGTTGTCGTCACAAACCAGCATAACCAGACAAACTGTGAATCCTACAGTATCAAGAATTTGTTGTTACTACCATTATTTCCATGTACAACAATCTATGGTACATTTACTCATTTATTCAATGACAGTCATGTCATCATCTTCTGGAACATCATCATAACAATCCAAACCCTGAATTTCCTGGTGAATTTCTTGTGACTCCATTTCTTTCAGAATCAATGGGGGCCTTATTATCGGGGAGGTCTTATTTTCGGGGAGGTCTTATTTTCGGGAGGATGCCTTATATTTCAGTGAGAGGCAAAACTGTAAGTAGGTCTTATTTTCGGGGGGTATCTTACTTTCGGGGAAACACGGTAGTTTCAAAACGTTTCATCACGTCAAGATAACACCCCTTAGCATTAAGTGTCCCTCCCTCCCTCCCCACCCCTGGCAGCCACTGATAAGCTCCCAGAAGTCATTTTTGCTAGAAGTGTGTCGATGTAAGATATATCCACCCATCTCCTCCCATCACCCAAACCTGTAGAGAACTCGAATGAGTTTATTTGAGCCAAACTGACTGTATAGGCCGGGTATAACATGGGGATCTCATCAATAATACTGCAAATAACTACAGGTGGCGTCAGATGGGTCCTAGATTTGTGTCACTAACTAGTCACAGGGATGGAAAGTGCAGCACAGGGCATCACAATCAATAAAAATGCAATAACTGTATAGGGTGTCAGATGGGAACCAGATGTATCGGAATGAGGATTTTGTAAGTTGTATAACTCTCATCACTATGCTGTACACCTGAAATCAATGTAACATTGTATGTCAAATGTAACTGAAAAGTAAAAATAAATGAGAAAAACATGGATTGACATTTTTAATGACAGTTACCATCAGTTTGGCTCAAATAAACTCATTAAAAATCTTAACAGACTGAGACAGTACTCTGAGAAATGGCAGTTTTGCAACTAATTTTATAAATTAAAATCAAAGGAGGAGGGTTACATGAAATTCACTGGTAGATTTAGGGGGTGGGAGAAAACCAAGGTGGGGAAACCTCTGGGATCGGAGAAAAAGTGAATTGGGGAGACAGACACTTCTTTCACATTGGTGGGCACAGGATAGTTGATGGTATTTTATAGCACACAGAGGTAATCAGGGAAAAATAACAATGAGGAATTTTAGTTTCCTGCTCTGGTGCTGGGTGTCCTGGGGGGTCTGGAAAAAGGGATTACCTGACATTCCAAAGGTATGTTATCTTAGATGCACAAAGACAATAGACTCACTTAAGGTAAACATTGGCCTTTGTCAAGGAAGCTACAGGCCCAGAATGGGACTTCCCGCCAGGGGCACCTTAGGTAGTTTTTATGCTCAGACCATCCTTTGGGGTGACCTTGGGTCTCTGAGTTTGTAGGGCCCACCATGCTGGCCTCCCCTGAACCTGTCAGGCTTTTCGCCCACACGTGTGTGGTGTGTCTTTCTACGATAGTCTTTTCCCATACAGAGCCCCCATCTACAACAGCTCGCACTCACTAAGTACTCACTGTGTCCCGGGTACGCAGCCGAGTTCTTCATGGGACTTAGCACAGGTCATCCTCACAGCAGCCCTGGGAGGTAGGGATTGCTACTGGGCCCATTATACAGAGGAGGTAACACACAGGTTACCTCACGCGTCTAACATAGGGAATCGTGCCTTCTAGCCGCTGGGCACTGCAGGTGTCCTCGCCTTCAGTGTGGCATGTAGTGCTACGCTGTCTGGGAACAGTCCCCGCTCATGAATTCATGGTGCTGAGCTGGTCTGTGGACTCCTTCACTTTGGACCCGATTAAATCCATCACGTCGGCAGCTTGGCTTGAAAACTGGAATTACTGGAACTTACGGGGACAGTCCCAGCCTCCCTGCACCACGAAGGCCCCTGCCATCGGGCGTGGGGGCCGTAGAGGCCAGAATCCTGCCAAGACCAGGGGCAGCATCCTTGGGGCGTCCTGGGGGCTGGCCCAGCCCACCCACCTCGGCACCAGGCTCAGCCCGGGGGTCCGCAGAGGCCTCTTTTCTTGGAGGCGTGAGCAAGCAGGGACAGCATTGCAGGGGGTAGGCAGGGAGGCTGCAGTCCTCAAGAGAACAGATCTGTTCGTATTTGTCTCCACCACAAGGTTCCCAGTTTTGAGCACCTCATGAGTAAAACAGAAAATAAAATGGGGATGCACCAGCAGGTGGCCCGCTCAGCATGCCGAGGCCCATCGACCCCTCCCTATTGGGTTCCAAGGGCATCAGCCACCTTCACAGCCTTCCGGGAGGATGCAGCTCAAAAGCAGGCCCATGTTCAAGGTTCTGATGCTGCGGGACCATTTTCTGGACCTTTCTTGGAAAGGGTGTCCCAGGCACATGTGTAGGTGGGGCTGAGCCAGACAGTGAGGACCCATCCAGGGAGAAGGGAAGAGGGTCCTGGGACAAGCTGGGAGGGGTGTAAGCCATACCCACTTCATCTAAGGGTGCATTCCCCTCTTCAAAAGGTTTAAGATAAGCCCAACTCCAAATAACCCTAATGGTTCTGTGTGCTGCAGGGGCTGCATCAGCCCTGAGGACAGCAGAATGGAAGGTGTGCTTCTTGCTACCTTCTCTGCCCTTACAGCTCACTTCTCCCATCAGCTTTCATATTTTTAAGTCCTGAATTCATGCTCTGATTAAAAGATTGGCCAGCTTTTACCCAGAGTTGCTCTTTGCATGATCTTATGGATCCTCACAGTGATTTCTCTCCGGTAGGTATTAGTGTCCCCATCTCTAGATAAGGAAATGAAGGCACAGAGAAGTTAACTCGTTTGCCTGAAGTCACACAGTGTTTAAGAGCAGAGACTGCATGGTGTGATCCTCAGAGATGCTGGGGATTGGGGTTGGTGGGGGGGTGGGGTGCTTTGCTGCATAAACAGAACTGTCTGAAATTCTGCCAGCGCAATAGTTTCACTGTTTTTTAACGATACAGACTCTGTGAGTAGCCCCCAGGTTGTGAGAGTTCATAGTGTCTTCCAAGCTCACCTGACCCACCCCTCCTGGCACCAGTGAGAGACTGCTTCATCGTGTCTGGGGCCTGTGCTAGGAGACTAGGGATCCAGCCCCTTTGTCCTAAATATCTGTGTGGCCTTGACTATGTCCCACTCCGTCCACCACTCCCTGCAGCCTGCTTTTCTGAGAAGGTGTTGGGAACATATTGGCCCATTTTTTATTTGTGTATATCCAAAAACAAGGCCACCAGAAAGCCACCTTTATTCATTCTATACCCAAACAGTGTTTTGTTTGTTTATTATAAAAGTTTTATATTTACAGAAAGTTGCAAAGATAGTACAGAGAGTCCCCTCACATACTCCTCACCCAGTTCCTCCTGTTGTTAACATCTAACATCGGTAGGGTACATTTGTTACAACTAATGAACCAATATGATACATTCGTATCAACTAAAGCCCACTCTTTATTCAGATTTCCTTAGCATTTTACCTAATGTCCTTTTTCTGTTCCAGGATCCCAGCCAAGACGCCATATTACATTTAATTGTCATTTCTCCTTGCCATCCTGTCACATAACTATGACAGTTTCTCCGATTTTCTTTTTGATGACCTTGACGGTTGGAGGAGTACTGGTCAGCTATTTTGTAGAATGTCCCTGGGGTTATGGATTTGAGGGACGACAACCACAAAGCTAAAGTGCTGCCCTCATCACATCATGTCAAAGTTACATACGATCAACATGACACTACGTTGATGCTGATTGACCTTGATCACCTGGCTAAGGTCACATTGGTCAGTTTCTCCACTGGGAAGTTGCTCCTTCCCTCTCTTTCCATACTGTTCCCTTCAGCAGGAAGCCGCTGTGTACAGCCCACACTTCGAGAGTGGAGAGCCATCATCTACCTCTTTGATCAAGTATACACATAAGTTACATGGAATTCTTCTGCACAAGAAATCTGTCTCTTTACCCAGTCATTTACTTATATCAGTATGGACTCATGAGGATTTATTTTATGCTTGGGGGTTATAATCCAATGCTACTATAATTATTTCATTGCTTAAATTGTTCCCACTTAGACCACTGGGAGCTCTCTTAGTTGGCTCCTGAGTCCCTTTGACATACCCCATCATTGTGTTTTATGTATTTTGTTTGCTTGCTTGCTTATCTGCTTGTCTGTTTGGAGCACTGCCTTACATTCTTACACTGCAAGATGTTCCAAACTGTCTTACATAGTTCCTGTCCCAGTCCTACAATCAGCCGTTTCTCCAAGGAGCCCTTGTTCCTTTTATTGGAGAAAATATTAGAAACCATGGTCTGGGTACCATGTGTGTTCATGGCAACTGGAGTGGCATGGCTTCTGGGCCAAAAGGTGGTTTCTAATGAAAGAAACTTCTTATAAGATTGTTTTTTGTAATGGAGGGTTAGCTCAAGAGTTGTAGGATCTCGAGTTGTGACGTGGACCAGCCATGTTCTGTGACCACCCACAAGGCTGGTCCTAGGCACATTCCCCAAGGGAGAGCCCAAGGGATACCAGTTCTGTTCCATATTAGTCTGGTGAGGTCATCAGCAAAGACCCTCTGTTTCCCCCTCGGGGTTCTGGGGCCAGGTGAGAAGAGGGCCTGCGCAGCAGTTCCTGTATAATAGGCCTGCTGTGTACCGAACGTCACCTCTCATCTTTCCAACAGCCCCACACAGTGAGGCAGGCTGTCTATTTGAAGGTGAGAAAACTCAGGACTCCAGGATAGCTCAGCAGTGAGCATTTCCCTCATAATCACAAGGTCCAGGGTTTGATTCCCGGCTCCAGCCCGCACAACTCCATACGCTGAACTTCAGTGCAACCTTCAGTGCAACCGGTAATCACCAATCCTGCGAAGGTTCTCTCCTACCGTGCAGGAGGCCCCAGTTCAGTTCCTGCCCCACACGGCCCTGCATCCACCTGTGTAGAATGAAACCATGTCACAGCTAATGATGTACAACGATGAAGACTGCTCTGGGCACCTCCCCACTTCTCTCTCCTCTCTCACCTCCTCTCAAAACAATAAAATAAATCTTTTAAATAAATAAATGAGACAACTCAACAACTCTGATGGTGAGGCGCCTGCCCTGAGTAACATAGCTACTTGTGGCAGAGCGTGATTTGAACCCACCAACTGCCTGCCTTCAAGGGCTTCACACAAACACGGTGTCTCTCACCCCCAGACGTGCTGAGTTCCTTGCTTCGGAGCGGGGCTCAGGGGCCAGTATGATTTACAAGTTCCCTGTGTGGTTCTGATATGCGGCCAGGACAGAGAAACTCCTCTCTGTGCCCCGGGACCACTTCCTTCTAGGTCCTGGGAAGTGGGGGCCCCATGTGTCCAGAGCGCCCAGCACCCTACGACCAACCTCCACGGTCAGCACAGCCCCTACTCCTGTAGCCTCTGGGAAGAACCGGCCGCTTCTGATCCAACCCGAATGGGCATGATAGGAAATTTTCCCCCAAGCGACTGGAAAATAGTCCTAAAATAACGAAAGCAGAAAAGCAGACAGCTCTGGGTTGTCCAAGCCACACATGGGTAGTAAAAACAAAACTATCCAGTTAAAAAAAGAAAAAAGCCCAACTCTGCATTATAGTGTATTTCGTTTGGGGTTTTTGTGGATTTATTTGGAGAGGAGGTCGTCCTGTGGCTGCAGACTGCTCTCCCTACGCATATCCTGTCCTGGCTGTTACTAAACCAGGTGGTCTTACCAGGTGGTCTTTCCGAAGCCCACGCTGGCTGAAGGTGGATGGGGGGGGGGGAGGCTCCCATGAGAGCTGTGCAGCCTCCTGGGTTTCAGTAACTTACCCGTGAAACTAGCCTCTGTGCACGCCTCTTAGGTCTGGGGAAGAGCCCAGGGCACTAGTATCTTCTAGAAGGAAGGCACTCTGGGCCTTTCGCACCCCTCCCCCATGAGACTGGACAAGCGAGCACAGAGAGGGGCAGTGACTTGCCACAGGACACAGCCAACCAGGGTCAGAACTAGGACAGCAACTGCCCCCTCATAGCGACTGCTCTGACCGCTAACCCACTGTTTTGGGGGGTGGGCACCGGACCCTCCTTAGTTTCCACAGGTGGGGGAAGAGGACCCCGCTGCTTTCAGAACGTTCCTAATCCAGCACATTGGGAGAGCTGACAAAGGGAGAGAAAGGCAGAGAGGTCAGAAGCAGACTGACCCAGATGTCAGCTCAACAGAGCACCAGGCAATGCTTGTTCCCAGAGAGGACGTGGGGGCCCCGCGAGCTTTGGTGGTGGTCTGGGGAAGGCTTCCAGGAGCGGTGGCAGAAGGAGGGTCCCACTGGTAAGGTGACCAGACGTCCCGCGGCGTTTTAAAAAAGTCCCGATTTTTGGAAAGAATGCACGACAAGCTAGGGAACAGCGGGAGATAGACCCAATTTTTAATCAAGAACCCCCTCCCCCCCGGTCAATGGTGTCCCGCTTTACCAATGTTAACATCTGGTCACCTTACACTGGGGGCATGAAGTGAACTGCTCCATTCATAGTAATCCTGGGTGCCCACGGTGAGTGTCCTAGAGACGGACAAAGACGGCCCCAGCGTGCCTGGCCTTGTTCCCCCATGCCCCCCATCCCCCCCACCGTGAGCTATCTGTTCATTCAGGCTGGAGGTCTGCAGCTGCGAATGACGTCTTTCCTCACCCAGCGCTCCTGCTGCTCCGCCGCGCTGCCTTCCTGACTCGTGAAGCCATCCACGAACAGCTGAGGGTAGGGTCCTGCCTCTGTCTGGTAGGGGTCTCTGTGCTGTTTGTCCCAGGGCTCCGAGGCAGGTAGGGGGGTGCCAGGGATGGGAGGCACCATCTACTGGGTTAATTATACAGAGGGACTCTACTGAAGTCACCTGTGCAGTTCTTTCAATAAACCGCTGAGGCACTGGGTCAGCTGGGAGTGCTTTGTACTTCAAGTAACAATCAACCCAGCCTCTGTTAGCTTCCTAAGGCTTTTATTACTCACCTAATGAGAAACCTGAGGTTGGGATCCAAAGCTAGTTTAGCAGCTCCGTGATGCCTTCAGGACCCAGGTTCTATCCCTCATCCTCAAGGTGCTGGCTTTTTGTCCTCAGGTTTGTCACCTCATGGTAACAAATGGCAGCTGCAGCACCAGCCACCTCACCCATTCAAAGGGCAGGAGGTCACAGGCAGAAGGCTTTCTTCTCATAAGCTCAGTCATTTTATTTTTGAAGATTTATTTTATTGTTTTTGACAGAGAGAGACAGAGAGAAGGGGGAGGGCCCAGAGCAGTCTCCATAGTTGAACTTCCATCAGTTCTTGACATGGGTTTTTTGTTCCACACAAGTGGGCGGGGGCCGCGCAGGGCAGGAACTGGGCCGCAGCCTCCCACACGAGAGGCACGCCCCCTCAAGCCAAGGGCTGAACCAGGGAGTGAGAACCGAACTGGGAAGCACACCCCAGTTCAGCATATGGGTCCACATGGGCCCGGGCCAGGATTTGATCCTCAGTCCCCAGGGCTGCAAAGTGAGTGCTTAACCTGCTGAGCCATCCCGGCTTCCCTATAGGCTCAGTCACCCCTAACTGTGAGAGAGGCTGGGAACGGGGGTGAAAGACAGAGGGAAACAGAATAGCTGTGATGGGCTTTGAGCACACATGGTTCATCTGAGGCCAAATGCCACGCACCCAGGTCAGAACTGGGGTCAGTTAGCAAGGAAAGGGAGGGGACTGGTCACGGGGGAGCTAGCTCATAGTGACTGTGCACGCAGGAGCTGTCATGATCCGGTTTTGCAGAGGAAGAAGCAGCCGTAGAGAGGCGCCATAGCTAAGGACTGAACGCAGTCAGGCTCCAGAGCCTGCGGGCTAAAGTCTACAAGGAATGGCCCCAAGGCCCCCGCTCGGGACCTTCCGCTCTCCCTGTCTTTCGGCCAGTCCCTCCCCACCCTGTTTTCTCACCCTGTACAGTGGGTAAAACAGTCCCGGGGAGGGAGTCGCTGCAAGGTATCTACAACCTCTGCCTGCTGCCGGGCACAGAGCGCGTGCGCAGTGGACACTTGGTGGGTTGGTTGGGTTGGAGGACAGGTACTGGAATGGTCACAACCCTGGCCTGAAGGTCACTGGCCTTCTTGTCCTGACTCAGCCACTAGCCAGCGGTGTGACCTCAGGAGGTCCTCTTGCATCTCTGGGTCTTTCTTCAGATGGAGTGAGGAGCTGGACACATCACTGGCTTTCCAACCTCTCTCCCCATCCCTAAGCTCTGGGGGTCCTTCAGCCTCATAGAAGGAAGAGAGGAGGGGGCGTACCCAAAAGATGAGGCCTCAATGTCCCCAGCCCTATGACTCTATCATTAGCTAATGTTACAGAACAAACCACTCCGAACAGCAGTGGCTTAACACCGTCGCCATTTGATGTGCTCACGGTTCTGCGGCTGCGTTCTGCTGAGCAGCCTTCTCCTGGCCTCTCCTGGGTCAGCCATGTCGCTGCAGCCAGCTGGCCGGAGCTGGCCTGGGACAGCTTCACTCACTGTCTGGGGGGTGGGTGCTGGCGATTGGCTAGTCCATGGGACGCCAACAAGCTCGCTCAGGTGTCTTCACATGACAGCCGTGGCCCAAAAGGCTGAGCACAGATGTTGACATCCTCTTAAGACCTAGGCTTAGAACGCCACAGTGTCACTTCTGCTGCATTCTTTTGGTCAAAGCAAGTCCTAAGGCCACCGTTTCAGGTGTGGGGAAGTAGACTCCACCTCTGGATGGGAGAAGCCTCAAAGAATTTGTGCTCGATCTTCATTCACCACAGAGCAAATGGTCTTAGAGTCCCTTTTCCTGTCTCTTTGTTTAGATAAAGACACATAACAATAATCTTATTAATAATTATCATTTATTTATCAATTGACATTATGCATATAAAATTTAAGCGTGTGGTTTAATGCTCAATAAATGCTAGCAGTCTATAGTAATAAACATCATCATCATCATTTTTATTTGAGTGCATACTCCGTGCCAGGCATTTTGTGTGCACGATCAGCGATTCTCAGAGCAACCCTGAAAGACAGCTACGGTTATTCTCATGCTCAGATGAGGAAACTGAGAGCCAAGGAAGTAAATGTAACTTGACCATGGACCACAGCTAGTGAGTAGCAGAGCTGGGACTGAGTCCCATTGCATCTCTAAAAAGCTAGCCGCAGAGGATAAGAAGAGCAGCAAGGGAGGCTTGGAGCATTTGCACATGGAACCCCCAAGGTTGTTGGAGAAAGAGTTCTGCGTGGCCCATTCATCGCTTTAGCCCCCTGTGCACTCATCTGCAGCAACTGTTACGGGCAGCCTCTCCTTAGAGGATGACCAATGGACATCCGTGAGGGTCGGGTTAAGGGGGTATCGACAGCTCACACTAGTGGTCTTACTCCTGACACTGGCCTTGGCTGCACTCTGCCGAGTTTGAGCACAGAGATTCGCCATAATCTAGAATGCTCTGCAGGAGTCACTACGTGCCTTTGTTCCTGCAGTTTGCCCCACGGGGACAGTTTTTGAGGTGCTACCTGTCTGTACTTCCTAGAAGGGACCCTGTGACTAGTTGAGCAGCTAAACCTCACCAAAGGAGAACGCCGAACAGACCCTCTTATGCTAAAGGGCACTGTCCAAGGCAGACCGGGGTTCTGCCCACAGCAGGCACCTGTCAGGGGCCCCGCCCCCACTGACACAACCTCTTCCACTCCCCACTGCCTACCCCCAGTGCCTTTCTTTGGCTTTTTCAGATAAGAGCCTGAGGACTTGGCCATGGCAGAGAGAGTGCTATGTGAGCCTTTGTGACCATGCTGAAGCGGGGAGGGGTACTGGGCGTCCAGAACTTGTCAGAGTCCAGCCTGGGGGACTTTCCACACCACCCCCCCGACCCCATCCACACCCTTCCCCCCAATGAGATCACAGACTCACAGGACGGGGTAAGCGAGATGCTCATGCGGACACCTGGGTCTGCGCTCTTCTGCACCTCCAGTCAGCATGGCCTTGGGTTCATTTGACCCCTCTGTGTCCTGAGCCTGTGTCCATCAGAGGGAACAGTCGTACCCAGAGTGATGCCCCGTGTACGGGGCCTGGGCCAGAGTGCGGATGTTACCATCCGCTGAACCACTCTGCCAAGGAAATCCTGCCTGATCCTTCTTCGCAGTAATTGCAGGTGGTAGCGTGGTCCCCGGGTCCCGATGGAATCCGAGAACAAAAACCGGCGGTGGGGAGGGAGGGGGCCAAATGGAGAACGGACCCTTAGCATCTGTGGAGACCCGCTTAGCCCAGCGGGTGCGTCCCTAGGCGGTACCTCAATGACCTCTTCCAACACTGAGGGGCAGGGCTTTGGTTTTCTTTCTTTTTCTGCTGGGTGCTCTCAGGTACTGTTATCCCCATTTACAGACCAGAACACGGAGGCTGGGGGAAGCTATGGTATTACCCAGGGCCACCAAGCTTGTAACAGGCTGCTCAGGGCCCGGAGAGGGGAGGAGAACTACCGATGGTGACAGATTGTGACTCTCCCCTGGCTGCGAGTTCCTGTCTCAGAGCGCCAGTCTTTCATTCTCTCTGTGGAGCATGAGGGCAGAGAACAGGGTCGATGTCTCAGCAAAGTGAAGAAATCCAGAAAGTTCTGCGCTGGGTGTGAAAGAGCCAATTAGATGGCAGGGTGGCGTTGAAGGAGGTCCCCGTTGAGGCTGACAACCATGATTTGTCACTGTAGCACCCTAGGGAGAGAGCGGTGGATCGGTGGGTGGTCCAAATAGTCAAGGAAGCAGGTAACAGAGTTAATGGCCCTGACCCACTACAGTAGTTTTCTCTTTCTCTTCCTCTCTGACAAAAAGCTCATTCTTATTATAGGCATTCTTATAATTTTCTATTTTATGCTCTTGTATTTTATTAAAAAAAAAAACCAATGGTTGGTGGCATTTGCACTAAAGGGTCATGACCCACAGTTTAGACAACCTGCCTTCCTTCCTGCCGTTCCTGACGCTCAAGGATGGAGCGAGGAGCTCTGCCGTGTGCCGGTGCTTTTGAACAAGTAACCTTGGCCTGTGCCCCCACACACACACACACACACGTGCACCCCGCGTGTAAAGGGAGCACTTTCCCTGCAAACAGAAGCGCCAGTTTGGTTTTAGTTCAGGGCGGCGCCACGCACAGCTCTACGCTGGGTCCAGGTCGGGGTCCAAGTTTGATGCCAGCCTTCCCAGGGGTACTGCTGGCTGTGGCTCGGGCCCCCCAGCCCGCGTCCTGCTCCCCAGAGCGCCTACAGGGAGGTCCTGGGGACAGCCCACCCCCACACTCACTTGCTCCCTGTGCTTGGGACCACGCTCTGCGGTCACCTTGCGCGTTCAGTGCCTTCCTGTGTCTTGCGCAGTGTCCTCTGTAAAATGGGGGTGGCAGTAGCACTGCCCTCACAGCGTTAGGAAGGGAATTAAGTAAGCACAGGAATCCGAGGTGTGAGGCTGGGGCAGGCTAGGGAGTCAGTGTGTGTTAGCTGCTCCTGTCAATAAAAATGATATTATTATAATGTGTCATTAACAATGATAATAACAGCTTTGTATTAACGGTCGTACTAGCAAAGTGGTGTGATAAAAATAATAGGAATCACTAACAACAGCAGAGAATTGGGAGCATCCCGGGTGGTAGGACAGGGTGCCTTGGTGGGAAAGGAAGGGAGTGCTACCTCGGTGTCCTCCGGAGCCTGTCACATTTGGGGCCATGGCCTCGGGGACGGCCCAGTGGCCTTCCACCCAACCTCCCCTCAGCAGCTTTGGCCAGAGTCCTGGTCTTCCGGACTCTAGCCTGGCACCTGGGGCCTGAGAGGGGCGTAGGCTGCAGAGCAGGGACGTGGGTGGAGGGGGTGGGACACTGTAGTCAAGTCCTTTCTCTGGAAAGGCAGGAGTGAGCCTTCCCTGGCTGAGGGACACCCCTCACCCCCTTCCCCAGAGGAAGCTGTGCCCCACCCCCCACCCCCATGCTTGGGAGATTCCAGAAGGTGTCTGTCATCACCCAGAAAAGGGGATGAGCTGGGGTAGGGCCAGGGGAGACTATATAAAGGACATTTTTTTTTTTAAAGATTTATTTTATTGTTTTTGACCCAGAGTAGTCTCCATAGTTGTACATCATCAGTTTTTTAACCCGGTTTTGTTCCACACAGGTGGGCGGGGGCTGCACAGGGCAGGAACTGGGCTGGGGGCCTCCCACATGGGAGGCATGCCCCCTTGAGCCAGGGTCCAACTGGGGGGCAAGAACAGAACTGGAAGCCTCCCACAAGAGAAGCACACCCCAGTTCAGCATATGGGTCCACACCAGCCGGGGCCGGGATTCGATCCTTTGTCCCCAGGGCTGCAAAGTGAGCGCTTAACCTGCTGAACCATCCCAACTTCCCCTAAAAAGGACATTTTAAAGCCACAGTTTGTAAAAGGAAGCAGGGACCCCCCTCCCCATGGTGGCTGTGGGGCCACAGTGGGTGTGAGAACTGTGAAATCACAGACACCCCCCCCCCCCCGAGCAGTGAAGGGTCTGCAAATGCGCGGCTCTGGTTTGGACTTCAGGTGACGCTTAGTGACGAGAGCAGAGGTGTGTCCTTGAGGCCCAGAGGTGTCATTTTATCAGACTCACGTAAATCCACAGGACAAGAAAGGACATGTCCCTCAGGAGCGGAGCAGGACTTGTGGTTCCAGGAGGGACTGAGGAGGATGGAGCCTGGAGCAGGGACACTGGCATCTGGGGCCTGGTATTTGCCCAGGCGTCACCACAGCCCAGGCTGGGAGGGGTGTCACGTCAGAGAGCAAGTGCCTCAGTTTCTTCATCTGTGAAATGGGGGTAACAACCAAACTCATGTCAGAGGATTACTGAGAGGATGGGGCAAGTGAGCATCCATGCACAGTATCCATAACAGTTCCCATCACAGAGAAAGCTCTGTATTCATTGCTAGCTCATTTTTATTTTTGTGAGGAAAAAAGGTAGGAATGAACTAATATGTGACAGTTGCCATTGGCCTCCCCCAGAGCATGCATGGGGTGCGAGTTGAAATTCGCCATGACTCTCGAACATTAGAGCGTTTCTAAGTGTGGACCCTGGACCACCACCCATATCAGGAGCTGCAGATTCCGGACACCCACCCGCGTCCCCGCCCCAGCCTGCAAGCAGTCTCTCAGAGGTGGGACACAGGAGACTGCCTTGCAAACGCCGCTTGCCAACCTCCATCTACAACACAGAATTCTTTGGGAAACACTATATTAGTTGAGCCCCTTCCGTGGGCAAATGAGAAACTGAGACTCAGGAACCAAGGGACATGGGCCAGGTGACACATGGCCCTTGGGACAGAATCCCCAGTTCTCCTGAGGGGTGCGCTGACTGCCAACCGTGCCTCCTTGTTTCTGGAACATTCCAGATGACAATCATCTCACTGTTGACCTTCTGACCGCCACCCTAATCTTTGACTGATGGTGCCTCCCCCCCCCTTCCTTGTGTCCCAGATGTTCCTGGTCCGCCGGGACAGCAGCTCGAAGCACCTGGTGCTCTGTGTCCACTTCCCTTCCCTGAAAGAGAGCTCATCCGAGGTGCTCGAATACACCATCAAAGAAGAGAAGTCAAGTAAGTACTCATCTTGCCTTCTGCCCTCCAACCACAGGGCTACACCCCTAACCACAGCCCCTCCCACTGGGCCAGAGGAGTTAAAATTAGAAGAAGGGGGAAGGCTTTCTGGGCACTGAAGCTATTTGGCCAGGGTTTGTTTTGAACTCGGTTGATCACACACATTCCGTGTGAGTTTCCACTCACTCACGTCACTGCATTGGCTTTGCCTCTTCCTGGCTGCTGTGAAGTTTTTTGTTTTGTTTTTTGTAGCTCAGGCTGGAGAGAGGGAAGAAATGGAGAGGAAATGCTGGGCCCCTGGATCCGAGGGACAGCTCAGCACTTACTCACTCATGATCTTGGACAAGTCACTTAGTCCTTATGTTCAAATGGACATAGTAGTGACTTCCTGCCTGGATCACAGGGCCTTTGTGAGGGTCACACGGGCAGCCACGTTGAAAGAGAAAGATCTTGTGTGTGTGTACAGGGCTGCCAGGAGCTGCTTGCACCTCAGTGGAAAAACGTTTTGGGGCCCCCAGCCAAGTGTGGGTTTGTACTGATGCACACAGTGAAGGGGTTCGGGCCTTGCCCTTCTCTTATGGGCCAGGCCCAGTATTAAGATCCCAGAACCTGTTCGAAGAATCTGAAGACTGCTCTAGCTTACATCCTCTTGTAAATGGATCCAGGGCGCACGAGAAGCTATCTACTCTTGGTCAGCAGCACAGTGACAACAGTTAAAGAGGATAAAATACTTATTAAGTATTATAAGTATACACTATCTTTATATAATTACCATATTTTTTTGTGTATAAGATGCACACATGTATAAGGCAACCCCTACTTTTCTAACCCAACATTAAGAAATCAATACATGGGTTACTCCGGTGTATAAGACGACCCCAATTTTTGGTCTATCAATTTTAGACAAAAATATCATTCTATACATGGAAAAGTATGATATAGATCATACACTTGTATAATTTATATTTGCATAACTAAATATCACATACATATTTATTAAATATTTTGGAGTTCTTGTTTCTCAAGAGACCCCTGTGCCCGACACTGAGAAGGTGCAAAGATGAATAAGAAAGTCTGGCCCAGGGTCTCCCAGTCTACTTGGAGCATGAGGAGCATAGCAGGTGACAGGTAACAGGTGTGACTGCAAAGCGGCCCTGGGCCAAGGGGCACAGAGCATGCAGAAGTTGAATGAACTTAGAAAGACTCTGGAGGCTTTGCTAGAAATAAATGATAAAGATTTATTCAAGGGTTTTTTGGTTGTTTTTTTTATTGTTTTTGACAGAGAGAGAGAGAGAGAGAGAGAGAGAGAGAGATACAGAGGCAGAGAGAGAACTGAACCGGGGGAGCTCCGCAATTCAGCACATGGGTCCGCACAGGCCGGGGCCGGGATTCGATCTTGGGTCCCCGGCGCTGCAAAGTGAGCGCTCAACCCACTGAGCCATCCCGGCTTCCCCTATTCAAGGGTTTTAGGGCATTCAAACCGCAAACACAACTAGGCAATACCCAGAGTGTTGTGAAGAAAGACAAGCTGAGAGCTCTTACAGAAAAAAGCGCGTTCTTGAGAATGGTCAGTCCTGCTTTCTGAGCCCTAGGCCTGGCCCAGGACATGATCAGCCAGATGTCAGGCAGTCAGGACACTGGATGTCACGTGGTCTGGAAAGTGGGTACCAGGATGTCTGATGACGCCCTGTGGTCAGGATCATGGCTGTCCGTGTGTGTCAGGTGGTCTGGATACGCGAGTCCTTCAGGGGGTGATCAGAAGGTTATCTGGAGGTCTGGTGTATGTCCAGATCTCTATCCAGGCATGGACGCAGGACTAGAAAGTTCAGACGTTTACGTTCCTAGACTAGTTAGAACAAGAATGGAGTCATTTCCTCATGCCTCAACCTACTTGGTTTTGGTAGCTGAGCAGCTTGACTAGAGTGATTGAATTTTATTTCTTCACTTTATTCCTCACAGACCATTGTGGGAAGGATTCCGGGAGGGTGTCAGAGAGAAGGAAACACAGACTGGGTCCCACAGGGTGAGTGTATTTGTTCAATCAAAGGCTGATTTCAGGCCTACATGTAGCTCAAGAGGTGGAGGAGAAAGTGAAAGCAGACGTAGCTTTCTGCTCTTGCTGTAAGGGGGCCATAGACACCCAGACTCACGAAGAATGGGTAACACATAAGGCACTCGTTTGTGCATTCGACAGATAGTTATTAAGTATCTACCCTGTGTCAGGTACTGTTCTACCACTGGAGACACAGCAGGGAACAAGACACAGCCCCAGACTCTCAGAGCTTACATTCCGGTGGAGGGAGGAGACAGTAAACAATAGGGTGCCTGTTGGATGAAGAGTCGGGTCATGGAGACCATGGAAATGGGAGATTCGCCAGCTGCTGCAATAACCACGAGAAGTGTAACAGCTTCAACCCAGAAGAGGCCAACTTCCCGCTCATGGGCAAGATTCCTGGTCCGTGGGGAAGGCTTGTTCAGGAACTCTGACTGATGGAGGCTCTGCCACCTTTAGCTGGCAGCTTCCAGTTCTCTATGGTTGGCTTCCATGCCAACAGGCTGGAAGGGGAAAGAACTCGGAAGAGGCTTGTGGATGGGTCTCTCCAAGGCCTGAAGTGGGTGTGTCACCTGTACTTGCATTCCATTGGCTAGAACTCAGTCATAGGATCACGCCCACTGCAAGGGAGCCTGGGAAACATGGTACAGACATGTGTCCAGGCAGAAGCAGAGGGCTCGGATCTTAGGGAATTGCTGGGGGTGGGGGGTGGGGGTGGGTTTGTTCATTTATATAGCAAACTTAATGACCTCTGTCCTGCAGCACCCAGCTGGTAAGAAAGTGGAGGGAATCTCAAAGAGAAAGGAGCTAGGGTTACGGTTTTCCCAAACCAACTATTTAGCTCCCTCTGCACCTGCTGCTCTCCAGGAACCTGAGCCCTTTCTCAGACGTTCTCAGCAGGTGCCTCTGGGGCTGCAGAATCCCTGGGTGTGCTGTTGGGGTCCTGGGAGCCATTAGCCTATTTGACTGTGGACTTGTGCGGTCCTGCCTTTTACTGACAGCAATGAGGCTTCAGGAACTTGCCTGCCCAGATATTAGTTACCCAGGAACCAACTGTGTCCCTACATTTGAACCCCAACATCAGGAAAGTAGCTGACAGTGGAGAATAGGGACATGCTGAGCACACTACATGTCAGCACATGTTCTAGAAGTACAAGGAGGGCACGTTGTTCAAGGGCAGGGTGATCGGCAAGGCTTCTTGGAGGATAAGAGAGTCAGGCTGGATCAGCGGAATAGCTGGGAGTTCTGCTTTTCTCCTTCGCCCTGTGCGTCTCTCCCACCTCCCTGCCGTGGACTCTGGAACAATCACATGCAGGTCTTTCCCACCCAGTTATTCCCTCCAGCGTCCCTGCCATTTGGGACTTGGTCAGAAAGTAGGCACAATGCCCACCTAGTGGAACCAGACTCCATGCCTGGTTGCAGGTCTCATTTCAGATTAGGAGCCCAAGCGACAAACCAGGACATGTGCGGATGGAGGCCGCTCACTTCTTGTTTGCCTCTTCCTTCATCTCTGTGATAGAATCTCATTTTCCATTAAAAAATTTTTTTTTTAATTCAATACTCAGCTTTGCTGAAAAAGCCATCAAAACCCAAACCACAAACCCTTTCTGTAACATAACTCTTCTAATCACGCTGCGTATCCAGTCACTGTAACTACACAAATGCATCTGTACGTTTGTACACATTTTCTTTTGTTCTTTCTTTGTATTACCCCACGGCTCCCCGGGTAGGAACCCAGATAATACCGAGAAAGCAGCAGGTTAAGTGTTACTTCTCCGTGTGGGCTGCTGCACCGGCCTTTGTGCTCCGTCGTCCTGTTCGGCGTCTTCCTCCTTAACGTAGAGACGAAGCACAGACTACAGAACCCACGCAGCCTGTATTGGAACCCCAGCGCTGCCTTTGTCACTACCTATGTGACCTTGGGCGCCAGGACCGTACCATGGGGATGAGAAGGGTGCCTCCTTCCTAGGGTGCTGGGAGAAGTGAGTGTATCTAAAGCTCTTAAGACAGGGAGCACCTCTTTACTTGCTAGATAGGATGCTGCCTGATGCATGAATGGCTTGATAAAGCCAATTAGACATTTAAATTAAAAACAAATAATAATAAGGTGCTTAGGACAGTAACCAGAGCGCAATCGAACATTAGAATAGCATTTTTTATTGTCGTTGATCCTCCCGCAGGATTAAGCCACAAAGAGTGGAATACAGTAGCCTCACACACTGGGTTCCAAGGCTCTGGGTAAGTCCCAGCGTGGCACACTGGGAAGAGGGAGGAGGGAGCGGCCCACCCAGCCTCCTGTAGCTTTGGTGGCTGCAGTGGTGGGGGCGGGGGGCTGAGGAGGAAGTGGACAAGGGAAAAGCCCAGGGTCTGGAACTTGGCCTTTTGTTGGGGTTCCCCACACAGAGCTGAGGCCAGGGGAAGAGACTAGGGGATCCCCCAAAAGTGAGCGGTCAGCCTCATCTTTGGCCCTGCTGTTTGCTTTGAACAAGAAAGCCTCACCTGGACCACCTCTATGCCTGGATTGTTCTCTCCTGTGTTCAGCGTTTCTTTGCAAAACCCTGAACTGGTCAGCTCAGGCTAGTTATGCCACAATAACAAACAACCCCTCAGCTACAGTGGCTTGCCCACAGAGCACGTCTGCACACAAAGGAACGTGAGTGTTCTACTCCCTCGTGCTACGTGTGTGCTGAGGCTCTTTATAGAAACATCTTCCTGGGGAAGCCGGGATGGCTCAGTGGGTTAAGCACTCACTTTGCAGCGCCGGGGACCGAGGATCGAATCCCGGCCCCGGCCCGTGTGGACCCATATGCTGAACTGGGGAGTTCCCTCAGTTCAGTTCTCTCTCTGTCTCTGTATCTCTCTCTCTCCCTCTCTCTCTGTCAAAAACAATAAAAAATGAAAAATTGAAATTAAAAAAAAAAGAAACATCTTCCTTCACTCTGCAATCGCACAGAAGGAGAGAGAGTGGAATTCCGTGATGGCTCTCAAAGGGTTTACTCAGGGGTGGCAGGGAGCCCTCACATCTCACTGGCCAGCAGGGAGAACGCAGCTATTTTGAGTGACCCTCACCATCTACCCTATCCCCAGCCCTCCTGTGTGCTGCACTACGGTGCTCAGAAGGCTTTGCAGTGTCTGGCTCATCACTGATACTCATCAGGATCCTCAGAGGCCAGGTCTGTGGTCGGGGGGTAGGGACAGGGAACCAGCAGGAGAGACACTGAAGCACGGGATACAGGGGACAAAGGAACAGGACACAGGATAGACGGAGGCTAAGCCAGCTTGTGGGCTGCAGCTCTACCCCTTTACGGTTGGAATTAACCACATGGCTAGAGGACACAAGGCGCTTTTTCATTAATCTGCACCCTTGAAGATGGTGATGGTGACATGTTCATGATGGCATTTTTCTGCTCGCAGAAGAGAATCAGTTGGCCCTGTTTGTGGAACAGGAAGCAGGAGACTGTTGGATGGTGTGGTCTGGCCCCTACAGGAAGTGACTCCTGGGCACTCAGTCTGAGCCACTTCACCCCCTGCCCAGTCCCCACCACCCAGGCTGACCCCTGGCCTTAGAAAACCCGGCCTGTTGAACTGAGCTGGGACGTCTTCTTGCCCTGAGCACACCTCCCACTCTCAGGCCTGCTGTTTTAGGCCCAGTAGTGGAAGCTGATGGATACACTTGTACTTGGGAACACAGCCCACCTCGTGGGCACATTCGGTGAATGTTGTGCTGACCAGTGCTGACGATGACCGCCATCGGACTGGGGGAACTTTTTAATCCAAGGAGGAGGAAATTCTAGATGAGTCCTCCTGGGGCAGAGAGCTGTCCATATGGGCGGGTCAGAGCGTCACCCAGAATGCCTTTGAAGTCCACACGGGAGATTTGAACCAGTGCTCTTAGGTTTGACCTTTTCACCAACTGACCCATTATGCAAGAGTGAGATGTAACCTGTCTATGGACCAAAATGTCTTCAGTCCAGAGGCAGGTAAGGAATGATTATTATCAAAATCAGAACTGGTACGGACAATGCAGGCTTTTGATATTTCATCAGGAGCAATAGCTCATCCTGGTGAGTTTGGCACTCTGGTCAATGCAAACCTCTTGAGAGCATGAGTTTGGGGAAGGCAGACAGTTCTAGGTCTTTATTCTGCCTCTGTCACCTTGTGACATCAGACAAGTCACTTGGACTTCTTTCTCTGTGCTTCAGTTTCCTCACCTGCACACCGCTGTGGGCGGACTGATGGGGGATACATATAGGACCACGAGACAGTATTGCACTCAACAGCATCTTAACTGTGATATTGTGATTTGTAGTAAGAACTACCATGCAGTAGACTCTCAGTTAACCGGTATCCATGGGGATTGATAGATGCTGGATAAATGTAAGTAGACTCTTCATTAACCAGAACTCAAGCAACCAGCACTCCCAAGCAATTAGCCAAAAAATTTGTTTGCTGATTGCTTGAGAGTTTGCCAGTTACTTAAGTTCCAGTCAATGGAGCATCTACTGTATTTGACTTTTGTACCCTTCCTGGCACAGAGCTTTCTAAACCCTTGGAATTTCCTAAGTGATAAGAGCCATAAAGGCGTCTTGATATTCATAACAAGCGCCTTTTGACCACTTCTTAGTATATGTTAATGGCACCTAAGGATGGGGACAGATTGCCAGGGGAACCACATGGTTAGAGGGCTGGAACTTTCAGTCTCACCCTGCTCACCTCTGGGAGGGAAGAGAGACTGGAGGTTGAATCAGTCACCAATGGCCAATGATTTAATCAATCATGCCTATGTGATAAAGCCTCCATAAAGACCCAAAAGGCCCTGGTTCGGAGAGCTTCTATGTCAGTGGCCATGTGGAGCTGCGGGACGCGTACTGGGCTCGGAGACCACGCCTGGGCGCTCCACGCCCCTTCCCACTTACCTTCCCCGGTGCATCTCTTCCGTCTGCTTGTTCCTTTGATAATAAGCTGATGACCCAGGAAGTAAGACGTTTCTCTGAATTCTGCGAGCCCCTCTAGCAAATTAATTGGACCCAAGAAGAGGGTTGTTGGAACCTCCAGTCTATAGCTGCTTGGTTACAAGCACAGGTGACAACCAGGACTTGCAGTTGGCTTCCAAAGGGGTGGGTAAGAGGGGGCAGTCTTGTAAGACTGAACCCTTAACCTGCCGGGTCTGACACAATCTCCCAGTGGATAACATCAGGAAGGAGTTGAATTGTAGGACCCCCCCAGCTGATGTCAGAGAATTGCTTTCGGTGTGGGGGGAAAATACATGTTGGAACTGATGTCAGACTGGTAGTAACTCTCTAGCATCGTAGTGTTGTCTCCTGGATGAAATGGAGACATTTCTGTGGAAAAGCTGTCACAGTGCCTGAGTGTAGTAAGCACTCAGTAAATACCAGCAGTTACAGTTAGTGATGGGGTTTGAGTAGCATGCAGCTCAGACCTCCAAACCAGCATTTCCTGCAATGCTTTGCTCTGGAGAACTCTTGCAAGTCAGTTTCTTATCTCACATTTGGTTTTACCCATGGAGGTCTGGGGTAAAAATTTACCGCAGTTTGTTTCTTTCTGTTCTCAGCAATTCCCTTCTCTGCCTCCAAAATTGGGGTTGGCCCAGAAAAAGAATACATCACTGAATAATTTAATCCTAAGAACTTTATTATTCTCAAACTTTGATGAATATCTTTCTGTGTTTTTTTAAGCAGATTTTAAATCATAGTAGTCCATATAGCTTTCAGCTTTACTCTGTTCTCTTAAATATTTTATCATGAGCTTTCTCCATGTCACTGAACATGTTTAAGTCTTGGCAACCAACTCGGAACAGGCATACCTCAGTTCATTGGGCTGCGCTTTTTTGCGCTTTGCAGATACTGTGTTTTTTTTTAACAGATAGAAGGTTTGTGGCTACCCTTCACTGAACCAGGCTCTCGGAGCCATTTTTCAAGCAGGTTCGGGTAACAGCATATTTCAGCTGGGTCACAACGGGCCTGACAGCTGCCCAAGGTGTTAGGGAATTGTCCTGAGAAGGCATGAAGAGGTTGTGGACAGGAAGTGGCCCCATGAGCTGGGTTCTTTCGAGGAGCATGCGGCTGTGGGGGAGGTGGACGGGGCAGTTCACTGCCGGCAACAGGACAGAGGAAGAGGAGGGAGGGAGTTGAGAGACCTGCCACAGGTGCAGCTTTGATGGCTGGGGGAAGCTGGGACTGGGGGGTGGTAAGGCCAAGGGGCGGGGCCTGGAGTGGTCATCGCCATGGCGACGAAGTCCTGTCAGTGACTGAGGCCCATCATTGCCTCTGGGAAGAGATAACACAGGCACTGCCAGGAGCTTGTTTTGCCCTGAGACAGTAGGACCCATGCAGGAGGAGGTTTTGACAGAGATGAGAGAAAGATCCAGAGCACAGTCCTAAGGGGGAGATGGGTCTGTGATGGGGGAGGGTGTCATGCCAGCATCAGGCCCCGGTTTGTGGCCTCAGGCTGTGTCTTCAGTGACTGCCACCCTCAGGAGCTTTGCAACTTCAGAAAACATGTCCAAGAAATAATAATCTAACTCAGCTGTTTTGAAGAACCAGGGGCCTCCTGTAGCCATGCCTCTTTTGGGGGTGACTGTGGAGGTGTCAGGGGTCACGGTCCAGGCCCAAGTTTCATCTCCACTGACAATTCGGTTTAAAACTTCATCTTTATTGTCTCTGCAGAGGTTCAAAACCTGTCATGAACAGACGTGCTGTTGTTTTTGAAGCGGCGTGAGCATTCTTATACCCACCTTGCCCTGATTTTTGTTCTGCAAGCTGCTTTGTATTTAATCTGGCATCTTCCACTACAGGTTTTCAACTTTTTAGACAATGTCTGAGGAAGTGGCCTCAACAGGGCATCCTGGACGGAGGTTGTCTTCAAATGACTCTGCCTTGCTTGAAAAGGCTGTGCCACTTGTAAACCACGGATTTCCCAGGGCAACAGTCTCCATAAACCTCTACCATCTCTTCCCAAATGGTTTGAGGTATTTGCCCTTGTTTTGCAAGGAATTTAATAACAGCATAAAATTCAATTTTATCCATACTGGGGGTTGGTTTTCTTCACATTTGATGTGCTTCCTCAGCAATATCTAAAAGAACACAGATGCAAGTAGGCTGCAATTTGACGCATAGACTAGTAATAAGTCACACAATCCAACTGTGTGCACCAGTACTCCCACCTCTCCGATAAGCCCCTCTGTTCTGCGAATTTCTTGACCACCCCTCGAGGTGGACAGTGAAGTGTCATGATGCATCTTCTGCCTGCTCTTGCCTGTTGGGGCAATTTCCCCCAGGTTGTCTCAGAGGCCCCCTTGGAAGAGTTAGTAACCCCTGAAGTCCCATGTGGAACCGCCCTGCTCCCTGTCTCTCCCTGCCTTTGCACCCACAATGTTCACCCCTCCTCTGTGCCTGTGCTTGGGTGTCTCCCCATTCCTCTCAGCCTAGCAGGTCTCATCCCTCATTGTCTATTTCATATGTTCACATCTCCTTTGCTGGAAGCTTCCGAGGGAGGGTAGAGTGTGTGTGTGATATAACATCTGTGGTCCCCAAAGCCTAGCAGAGGGCCCCGCATGCATCAAGTGTTCAGCCAATGTTGTGCCACTGATCAGCTGGGGAATAGCACCTTGCTCTTGAGCAGAGAGACATCCTGGCCTGGAAGGACTGAGAGGGCTGGAACTCAGTGGATCCCAGTCCCAATCTCACCCCTTTGCGTTCGTCAGCGGTGAGGCCTTGGTGATGCCACTCAGCCCTCTTCCTCACTGGGCCTTGGTTTTCTCAACTGTGAAATGGGCTCATTATCACAGTGACTAACTGAAATCACGTACAGTAGGTGTCATAAGAAGTGAATGGCCTTGCGCCCTTCCCTGTTGCCCACCTTCCCCCTTAGCCTGCGTCTTGGAGTTAGAAAACCTGGATTTGTATTCAGTTCTGCTGCTTAGCTGGCTCTGTGAACTCAATTCAAGCAAGTTGGGCCTCATTCCTGGACCTCACTATCATCCACCACAAATCAGGTCAGTGATGCCTCCAAGGCAATGCTACGTGGGGCAAACAAGAAAACACGTGTGAACTTACCTAAAGCCTGGCAGAAATGCAAGAGAGCTGAATACTGCTGCATGCATGCATTCATGCATATATGTAGGGAGCATCAGTTGAGCCCTGAGTTGTGATAAGACCAGATTCTGGGGATGCCAGGATAGCTCAAAAGGTTGAGTACTTGCCTTGCAACCACAAGATCCAGGGTTCAAGTCCCGGCCCTGGCCTGTGCAAACCCATATGCTGAACTGGGGCGTACCTCCCACGTGGAAGGTCTCCAGTTTGGTTCCTGCCCCACGTGGCCCCACATCCAACTGTGTGGAATGAAATTATGTCAAAACTAAGGATGTACAACTGTGGAGACTGCTCTGGGTCTCTCAAACACTAAAATAAATCTTTAAAAAAAAAAGACCAGATTTTGTTCTCAAAAGGCTCAGTTGGGTAGCTGAGTGGATTGGGGACCCAGTGAAGGAAACAAGGCAAAGTGCTTATGCAGGTGCTTTGTGGCTCCCATATATCCCCGTATGGAGACTCAGCTTGCTCTGGGAGGGTTACCCCCATGTTCAAGACTTCTGAGGAGATGTTTCCAGGGGCCTCAGCTTCCTGGGTGTTTTCCCAAAGGGGAAGCCGACTGTGGCTTCTGAGCCCTCTGGAGCCCCTGCCAGGTTTTGATTGCTCTGGGAGTTTCCAGACCGCCTCCCCATTTGGAAGAGAGCAGCAACATTAGGGACCAGGTGAGTGTGTGCAAAGCCATGGGTGAGCGCCAGTGAACTGGGTTCCAATCCGGCTCTCCTCGTAACTTGCTATGTGACCTTAAGCAAGTCACTCAATGTCTCTGGGCCTCCTGGGAGAAGAGGCCCCTGACCTCGCCTGGCAAGAGATGAATACCAAATGCCCATGTGAGGAAATGGTGCTGTTCTTCATTTGCCTGACCCCAGACATCCCAAGCAAGTACCTGGGTTATAAAGCCTCATCATAGCCGGAGAAAATACAAGTCGCTTAGTGTCCAGACAGCCCGGCTGGCCTCCTGGGAAGTCACGTTATTATGCCTGTCCCACCAACTTCTCCTTTCTGCCCAAACTACTTAAAGGAAGCAGGAGGTGAGACATTCTGGAAAGTTCCATGGACGTGGACTGGTGTCCTTATGGCTCTTTGTGTCCCTCTCCCCTTCTCTGTCAAGAGGCAATGACTGATCTGTGCTGCTGTTATCAGCAGTCCCGATCGTGTTACCTCCGTTCTGTTGTGCTGACTACTGTCTTGGGCTGGGTTTCCACAGTGGAAACTTTTAGGGAACTTGTCCCAGCAAAACTTCCCTTGCTGGGATGTTCCTTTAATGGGGTCATTGTTCCCAGTCCAAGGCTGCCCTGGGCATCCCCCAGGTGAAACCCAGTTCCCCAATATCTAAGATTTATTGGGTTTTTTTGTTTGTTTTTGACAGAGAGAGAGAGAGACAGACAAAGCGAGACAGAGAGAAGGGGGAGGGCCCAGAGCAGTCTCCATAGTTGACATTAGTTTTCCATATAGTTTCACTCCACAGGTGGGCGCGGGGCTGCGCAGGGCAGGAACTGGGCCGGGAGCCTCCCGCATAGGCCCCGGCAAGAACTGAACTGGGGACACACCCCAGCTCAGCATGTGGGTCCACCTGGGCCAGAGCCGGGATTCAATCCTCAGGCTCCAGGGCTGCAAAGCGAGCACTTAACCCGCTGAGCCATCCCAGCTTCCCCTGTTCCCCAATATCTAGACCCTACCCATGAAACCTTACCCAGTTAGTGGTGGACCAGGCGGTGGACCAGGCACGGGGTGGGCTTTCGTAGAGCGGTTCCCCGGGTCCTCGCCACAGCCCAGGAAGCAGGTGCTAGGACCCCCATTCCGCAGCTGGAAATTGTGCCCAAGGGTGGAACTGGGTTGAACCCAGGTTGTTGGCTCCGCTTTCAGAGCACCTTCACCTGGGCCAGGTGGTCGCTTGGCTTGTCTCCCGTGGTCCTCATGGATGTCATCAGAGGAAGTGGAGGACGCCAGAGAGAGAGGCCGAGCGGCCGTCCTCGAGGGCACGGAAGAACTCTGGAATTAGCCTCCGCCCCTGACGCCTAGCAAACATCACACTCCCAGGCTTTACACACATTGCAAAGCACCAGGGCTGGACCGAAAGGGACTAGGCTTCAGCAAGGACAGCCGTGGTGAAGGGGCGTCCCTCGTGTCAGTGGGGGTCGCTGAGTTCCGGGACTCTTTATGGTTCTGCCTGTTAATGGTCATCTGAGCCATAATGTTGGTGTCGGGCTGGAGCCAGCTCGTTCCAGCCCATGAGAGCTCAGTGTGCCCACATCGGCCCCAGTCATTTACATTGTGCACGCTGACAAGTGCTGTAGAATCGGGGCCTTCTCTCCCTGGAGAGCCCGTTGTTAAACATGTACCAGCACGCCACTGCTGTTTCCTCATTTATTATATAAATGGGGACAGTAATGCCCACCTGTAGAACCACTGGGAGGTGACATATATGCGAGCATTTTGCAAACTAAAGCATGATCTGTCTCTATGTAGAAATGACATCTGTATTTATATGTAATGGTTATAATTTTCACATGAAAAGCTGTATCTTTAGAAAAGAAGGGGGCTGTCTCTTTGCAGTAACAGAAAATACATTAGTGGCATGGCAGGCGTAGCATAGATTCCCAGAGAAATCTGACAGGTAATGTGAAACTGTAAGGTGATCACAGGATAAGAATCGCAGTCATGTGGTACCTTCTGGTGGAAATGTCAGAAGCTCCTGCTTACTGGCTCAGTGTCCAGAGGACCAAAGCCCCGCCAATCACTGAGAGGACGCAGTCAAGCGTTTTCCAGTTTTCTTTGAGAAAAGCCAGTGGCGTAGCGGTAGTAGAAAGAGCCAACAAGACGGTGGGCCTGGGTGTGAGTCCCATCACTCACTGCCTGGTTGAACAGGGCAAGCCCCAGAGCCTTTCTGAGCTCATTTCCTCATCTGTAACACATGCGTTTGGGGAGACCCGTGGAGAGGGGCCGGGGGGGTCTAGGCACAAGTAAACTGTGTGTTGGATTTGTGTTGGCTTGTTGACCCTCCGGGGCCCCCTCAGAACCCAGTTTCACAGCACTCTCTCAGGATACCTGGTGGGTCCTTCGGTTGCAGAATATGGCTCAGGGGTTGGCACAAGAAACTCCCTCTATGCCACCCACCCTAGAATGTTCTTTATCTGCCTCTTCCTCTATTGAGTTATGATGCAAAGTAGTGGAGAACTTGCAGTTCCCAGGCCTTAGCTGGGTACAGTGAGAACATAAGGAAGTAGGATACTAATCACAATCACTTGTTGGGCACTTTATAAATTAACTCATTTACCGTAATCTATATAAATATAAACACTGTCAGGTGGCAGATTAAAGATGGCTGTACTTTCTTTGAAATTTTTCCCGTCAGGAGGTGAAGGCTGGGCCCCCCTCCTTGAATCTGGGTTGACCTGGGACTATTTTGGCCAACAGAGTCAGGCAGAAGTGACACTAGGCCAGGTCCATGCACACTTTGTAAGAGAACTGGTAGCATCTGCTTGGACTGTGGAAGGCCCAAGTTGCCGTGTAAGAAGTCCAATGACTCTGAGGCCACCATACTGGAGAGACCATCTGGGAAGCCCCCAGAGGGCCCAGCTGAGTCTAGCCTTCTAGCTGCTCCTGCCAAGGCACCTGGCATGAATGAAGGATTGTGAACCCTCTCGTCAGTGCCACATGGAGCAAAATTGCAGCTGAGCCCGGCAGGATTTCTGAAACGACACTCTTCACATCTGGAGCTGGACCATTCTTTGCCGTGGGGCCGTCCTGTGCACTGCAATCAATTTAGCAGCAGCCTTGCCCACTAGATGTCAGCAGGGCCACCACTTCCCTGTCCCCCCACCTAGATGTGATGACCAGAGGCCTCCACATGCTGCCATGTGTGCTCTGGGGGACAGAGTTGTCCCTGGTTGAGAACACGGCTTAGGGCTCTGCCCTCCTGTGTAGCAGCCACAAACCGCACGCAGCTATTGAACGGTTGAGATGTGGCGAGTCTGAAACAAGATGTGCTCTCAGTGTCAAATACGAGCATGTACCGGCCTTTGAACCCTTCATGTGAAAAAAAAAAAAGAAGCACGTAAAGCATCTCATTAGTAATCTTTTATATTTATGGTTTGTTGAAATGATAATATTTTAGATATATTGGGTTACATAGACTATATGAAGACTGATTTCACCTGTGTCCTTTTACTATTTCTAATGTGACTATAAGAAAATTTAGGGGAAGCCGGGATGGCTCAGTGGGTTAAGCGCTCACTTTGCAGCGCTGGGGACCGGGGATCGAATCCCGGCCCTGGCCCGTGCGGACCCATATGCTGAACTGGGAGCTCCCCCAGTTGAGTTCTCTCTCTGTCTCTGTATCTCTCTCTCTCTCTGTCAAAAATAAAAATAAATAAATAAATACTAAAAAAAAGAAAATTTAAAATTGCACATGGGGCTCTCACTGTATTTCTACTGGTCAGCAGAGGCTAGAGGACCAACAGCCCAAACTTGCTTAAATCACATCCTGGCCTCATACTTCCCAGTTCTGTGACCTTTGGTAAGCCACTGAACCTCTGTGCCACGCCCGTAAGTGGTGGTCACTTTCTCCAAGACCTCAGATACAAGTTCCCCAACTTTGGGGTGGAACAGACTTTGTAAGAACCTGAAGTGGGAGCTGGCTTGCTTTCTGGATTATCTCCCAATAGGTCCTGCTATGGCACTCGGGGCTGCTCTCACCACCAGGTGGGGCCTGGGCCACCCCACCCCCCTTTCCCATTTCTGCTCCCCAGGAGAGCAAAGTGTTTTTCATGACAGGAACCGTCAAGAGACCCCTCCTTGCCCCTGCAGTGAGTGCAGGAGCAGGCGGATTGCTTTCCCAGACTAGCAGTTTGTTGCTGTGGGTAATTCAGTCCCCCCATGGGGATGAGGATGGGGAGGGGTGGGGATGAGGATGGAATAGGGTGGGGAGGGGAGGGGAGTGGGATGGATGGGTGGGATGGGGATGGGGTAGGGTACAGTGGGGGTGCGGTGGGGATGGGAATGGGGATGGGGGTGGGTGGAGATGGAGATAGGCTGGGGTGGGGTGGTGTAAGGGTGGGGGTGGGCTGGGGTGGGGATGGGGTGAGGTGGGGGTTGGGGTGGGGATGGGACAGGGATGGGGATGCGGTGGCCTCTGCTTAGCAAATCTGCACATTTGTCTAATGTCTCCCCTTCTGTTTTGGCATCTGAACCTATAAATAGTTCCCCGGCAGAGTCCCATCTGCACTGTGACAGCTTGTTCTGTATTCCTTTTCCCAGGCTTAAGTCTTCATCTACACATTGCTAAATATGGAAGCGCACCATCCAAGAAAAAGAACCATGTGTTATAGTTTGAACAGTGTGGTAGCAGCTGCTGCCAATGTGATTGCCAACATGGGGTTCAGAGACAATGCTCACAATGGCGGTGAACCCCGTCAGGCAAGGTCCTGGCTCTGAAGTGGTAAACGGGGAAGGCCTGGCCCCTGCTCTCCGGGAGCTTCATTCTGGGCCAGAGTCAGGCCTGCGAACACATCAGGATGAGCTACAACCATGCTCTGGAGTGGGGCGTGCCCAGGGCAGCACAGAAGCTCTGCCTGGGAAGGCTTCTTTGAGGGTGGCGTGGGGCCTGCCCAGGGACGGGGGACACGTGTGGGTGGCCAATGGGAGGACGTCTGTGCAGCTAACAAGTGAGGGAGGGACACGGCGAGTGCATTCCAGTAGAAAGCACTGGACACCCTCCCTACACCCCACACCACCTCTCCGGAACAAAAGGTGCCAGATATGCCAGGCTCCTGGGCAGTGACGGTGGCCCTTGGGCTAGTTACTTACCCTCTCTGATCCTCAGTGCCCTTGCCCATAAGTAATGAGAATAATGAAGTTGTCATGATGCTTAGAAATACAGAGGCTGCTACACAGTAGGCACTTAATAAATGGTAGATATTATTATTACTGTTAACATTGTTATTGAAACCTTGGTAATAGTAACCCACTGTTATTAATCAAGAGGCTCAGAGCCCATGCTGGGAAGTTAGGAGAAGGGAACAGAACAAGAGCAATCAGACTCAGAGTCTAGATTCCAGAAAGTACCAGAATCTAACTTTGGAAAGCACCCAGACCAATCCTCTCACAGGACGATGATGCGCCTTCTCTGGACCTCAGTTTCCCTGTCTGTTCCATGGGGGAGGGTGGAGCAGAGCTGTCGCTGAGGGTGTTTTTGTTCTGGCTTTCAGTGGTTCCACATCCACTACGGGGGACATTTGGGCCGGGCTGGGTCTCTAGTCTGAGCAAACTTGGAGTGCGGCATAGAACTCCGTAAAAAGGCATTGCTGTGCCTTCTTTATCCTCAAGTTCTTAAGATACAATCAAGGGGCGATTGTGCCTGTGCCAACCACAACCAGCAAAGATGACCACAATTTGTACCCAGGGCTGCTGTGGACAGCTGGGCAGCTTGTGCACTGCCCAGAAGCCTGGTAGGGGAGCTGAGTGCGTGTGCAGGGGTGGGGCAGGGAAGGTGAATCCAGCTACTGTCCCACTTGTCAAGTTGTGCAGTTTAGCGCAGGGCTACAGCCCCCTGGAGAAGGGGGCACTTCTCTGCCCTCTTGCCAAATCCTACAACAGGGCACTGGGAGCGTTTGGGAGCCACCTCCTGCTCGGACCCCTGACCAGGGCTGCCTGTTCCCTTCCCATCGGCCTCCAGTCAAAGGCGCATTGGGCCAAGGCTTTCTGTGCTCCCAGGGTTCCTACCGCCTATCCCGCCCCGGGGGTCCATGGCTGGTGGAGGAGACAGGACGATCTTACACTGAGAAGCTTCAGGGCTGCAGGGACAGTGGGACGTCACAGAAAGAGGCTCAGGCAGGCCAATAAACTGACAGTGGAGCGGCTTCATGGCCGGCCAGTGAACCGGACACCAAGGTGCCCACCCTGGACCACCAGTAAGAGCACATTTTCAAACTGGCATACTCTCCCAGCTCCCGGAGCCTAACTTGTTCCCCTCCCCCTCTCCTCCCCCCACCGCAGGTCTTCATGTTGTCTTTGCACACAGAGCCTCCCGGGGGTTACCACTCTGGCCTCTGCACAGCAAGTCGGAGGGCCTGGGACGG
Organism: Craseonycteris thonglongyai; assembly: GCA_004027555.1. Lineage (NCBI taxonomy): Eukaryota > Metazoa > Chordata > Mammalia > Chiroptera > Craseonycteridae > Craseonycteris > Craseonycteris thonglongyai. The sequence continues at coordinate 12,196 of PVKE010003055.1, read as the reverse complement.
CCTCCCTCACTCTTATTCTCACTTGGCAGGTGGAGAAAGCAAGTCTCAGCGAGTCGAAGGCTTTGGTCCCTGGGCATGTGGTGGGTGAAGCCAGGAGCCCACCCCTGGTCGGTCCGTCCGGGTTTGGCCTTTGTCTGGAGCAGGCCAAAGGGCTTGGCTCACTTGGTGCTCTGGCCCCTGTATGGTTGGGCAGCAAGCCTGCCCCGAGACGGCAGCAGCATGGGATCCGCTGTCGTCACGGCTGTGCCCGCTGCTGGAAGTAGCCATCCCAGAAGCCCCTTCACCCAGGCAGGGAGTGGGCTGTCCTCCCATTCCACAGCTGCCGCAGCTGCACACAGCATCCCCTCAAAGCAGGGGCGTGCCAAAGCCGGGCCTGGGCCCACAGCGTCCCGGGGACTCCCGAGAACTCGCTCCTCTCCCCACTTTTACACCTGGGCCCTGGGGAGATGGTTTTCATCTGCTGCAGAGAGCTGGATTTCGGGCTAGGCCTGATGAAAGTAGCAAACAGTCCTTTTCCCACCTCAGCACCAACTGCCCAGTTGGTGGTTCCCATAGCAACCGTGGTGTTGCCACACAGCCGTGATTCCTGCCAGCCAAAAGGCCACTGTGACTTTCTTAGTGAGGCAGGAGCCGCTCTCTCCTGTTCCCCAGCTGTGAACCAGTCCCCTGTCCCAGTGGCTTTTTATCCTCAGGTACTGCACCCCTGGCCTTTCCTCGAGGGGATCCAGATTGGTCACTTAGTGTCCCTAACAGACAGGGAGATCAGAGTCTGTGAGACTCAGCGTCCAACCCCTACCACCTTTTGTTTATCCATTCGTCATTGACGGGTACTTGTGATGCCATTAGCAAGGCCGTCTGCTGCCAGGGAAGGCTGGGCTTGTGTTTCTCAAGTGAGCGGTCACCTCACAATCTTAACCACAGGCAAGGGGTAGCCTCATTCCAATTTTCATGTTATCCTCAGCCAAGCTCAGGGTCAGGTTTGGGTGAACAAGTGCTCATCCTTCATTAGTTCTCAAAGACAAGTCAGACCCTGATGAAGGCATTTGCCAAAGGCCATGCTCTCAGAGTGAACAGGTTTTGTTTTTTTTTTTATTGTTAAATTTATTAGGGTGACATTGGTTAGTAAAAATTACGTAAGTTCACAATTCTACAGAACTTCGTCTGTGTGTTACAATGTGTGTTCACCCAAAGTCAGCTTTCTTTTCATCACCATATATTTATCTTCCCCTCCCTCGTCTGCCACCCCCACCCTCTTACCCTCAGGTAACCACTGAACTATTGACTGTATCCATGAAGTTTTGTTTTTCAGTTGCTTTCTGTTTTACATTCCACATATGAGTGAAGCCAAGTGGTTCTTAGCTTTTTGTGTCTGGCTTATTTCACTTAACATGATGATCTCAAGTTCCATCCATGTTGTGGCAAATGGCGGTATTTCATCTTTTCTTGTAGCTGAGTAATATTCCCTTGTATATAAGTACCACAGCTGTCTTATCCAGTCATCGATCAAGGGGCACTGTGGTGGTTGCCATGGCTGGGTCACCATGAATAGGGCTGCAATGAACATTGAGAAACTTGAAAAAACTTGAAAAGGTTTTCATTGGCCAAGTTCACTTGCCTCCTTCACTGGGAGTTTGTGGTAATTAAAACCAGGCGTGACTGAAGTTCCCTTCACACCATCCATAAAGAAAGTGTCTATTAAGGGAATTAATAGTGTCAATAAGATGGCAGAGGGGACTGGCCTAGATGAGAGTAACAACTGGTTAAAGGCTCATCAAACATTAATTATAACAATAGATCCTGCCAACCACAAAAAAGAGTTGACTGTTAATTATAGCATGTTGGAAATAGCCCTGCTGAATCATTTCTACACCAGTTGAGTGTTTACTATTTTGCAGAAAAACTTGAACAGCATTCACTCTTTTACCCTTAAATAAATGCTTGAAAGACCCTTTCAAGAGGATGAAAAGACAGATTACAGCCTGAGAGAAAATATTTTCAAGTCACACATCTGACAAAGGCCTTGTATCCAGAGTAAGAACTCTCAAAACTCAGTACAGTGTTCCCTCGCCACTTTGCGCTTCATGTTTTGTGGCTTCAGTGCTTTGTGGGTTTTCCCAAAATATTCATCAAAAAATAAAAATGAAAAAATACAACCACGTCGGCAGCCACATGGCGGAAAGGAGTGTTGTTTCATGTGGATGCGCGAGAGAGAAGGATCCCTGCATGTCAGACAAAGAGCTGAGCTGACTCAGAGCCCATCCCACGGGCTCATAAAGGCGCGTGATTGGTTTCCGGGGCGACATCCACCCGTGAGAGGACAAGTGGATTTATCCCTGTGAGTTGATTGTCTGCGCATCATCGCAGCCTCACCTAGCATCTTCTCTTGTTGTATCTCGCCAGTCTCGTCCATGATGTTGACTGTCTCGCATACTGTATTTTAGTGTTGTGTTGGCGATCACTTGTTTTGTTTAAGCGATCACTTTTTTTATTCATTAAGCCCTTATAATGCCGCCTAAGCGCTGTGCCCCTGCGAAAGCTTCCTCCGGGGCGCCCAAGAGGAAGAAGATGATGACCATCAGCGAAAAAGTGAAACTTTTAGATATGATCCAAGAGGGCAGAAGTGATGCATCTGTGGCACGCCATCACGGGGTGAAGGAATCTACAGTGCGGTTCATCAAGAAAGAGGAAGCAAACATCCGCAAAACTGCTTACATATTTAAAACATTCTTGTACCCGCATACACGAAAATTCCTAGGGGCAAATCCTACTTCGCGGTTTTTCAGCTTTCGCGGAAGGTTCTGGTCCCCGTTAACCGCGAAAAACAAGGGATCACTGTATTAAAGACAAGTAACCCAGTTAAAAATGGGCAAAGGATCTGAGTAGACATTTTTCCAAAGAATATGCACAAATGGCCAATAAGCACATGAAAAGATGCTCAACATTACTAATCTTTAGGGAAATGCAGATCAAACCACAATGAGATATCACCTCACACCCACTACAATGGTTGTAATCAAAGACCAAGTGTTGACAAGGGTGTGGAGAAATCAGAACTCTCAGACACTGCTAATGGGAATGTAAAATAGAGCAGTCATTTTGAAAAGCAGTTAAGCAATTTCTTAAACATGTAGTGTTATCAGATGACCCACCAATTTCCTTTCTAGGTTTACGCCCAAGAGAAATGAAAACATACGCCCACACAAAAACTTGTACACAGATGCTCATCAGCATTATTTGCAATGCTTGAAACAACATGACAAACATCCATCAATAATAAATGGATAAACAAAAAGTGGTATGTCCTGACAAGGGAATATTATTCAGCCATAAGGAGGAACGAAGTATGACCCATTCTACAATGAACGTTGAAAACATTATGCCGAGTGAAAGAAGCCAGACACAGAGGACCACATATTGTAGGCGTCCCTTCATATGAAATGTCCAAAGTAGACAAATCCATAGGGACAGAAAGTACATTAGAAGTTGCCAGAGGCTACGAGGAGGGAGGGATGGAAAGTGGCCCCTCATGGTCCAGGGTTTCTTTTGAGGGTGATGCAAATGCTCCAGAAGTGTTTGTGGTCATGGTTGCACAACTCTGAGAATGTAATAAGACCATTGAATTGTGCACTGGAAATTGGTGAGTTGTATGGTATGTGAATATTTTAATAAAGAGATTTTTTTTAAGTCTCAACATTAAAAATAACCAACAACATCCAATTAGAAAATGGGCAAAAGACATGAAGAGACATTTCACCAAAGAGGTTATACAGATAGCAAATAACCACATGGAAAGATGTTCAGAATCCAAGTAAGAGAAATGCAAATTAACACCCCAATGAGGTAGCACTCTACACCTACCAGAATGGCTAAAATAAAAAAGTCGTGACACCACCAAATCGGCGGGCATGGGGAGGGACTGGATCACCCCCACATTGCTGGAAATTAGTTTGGCAGTTCGTCTGAGCACTAATGATAGATGTACTGCATGACCCAACAGCAGCACTCTTGGGCACATATCCCAAAGGAAAGCATGTTTTCACACAGAAGCTTGTACACAGACGTCCACAGCAGCTGTGTGCAACGTAACTCAGAACTGGAAACTCCCACGTGTCCTTTGGTGGGCGAATAGTCAAGCAAACGGTGCAGCATCTGGAACCTAGACTACTGCTCAGCACTAAAAAGGAACAGGCGATTGATTCACTCCACACAGTGATGACCCTCAAGAAAATTATGCGGAGTGAAAAAAGCCAATCTCACAGGATATACCCTGTGTGATTCCATGTATAAAATATTCATGAAATCAGTGGTTGCCAGGGGCTAGGGGTGGGGGGAGGGGTGGCTGTGGCTATAAAATGGGCGCCCAGAAGCCTTGTTGTGATGGGTACATACAGTGATTGAGGTGGAGACTGCAGGCAGCTCCAATGTGGCCCAGGGAAGCCAAAAGGTTGGACACCGCTGCTCTGGGCAGGGGCAGAGTCCCTTTGTTGTTACCTGTTGTCACCTCAGGGCGCACCAGGAGCAGCTAGCTGATTCCCATTCTCTCTCTTCACCCTTTGAAAGAAAAATGGCTAGACAGGGTCTGGCTTCTGCTGAGGGACCCTGGAGACTGTACCCAGTGAGGGATCTCTGCTCATGCTTTTCAAAAGGTGACCCGCCAGAACTGGAATTTTTGTTGTGTGGAGCCCGGCTGACCAGGCTCCGGCCTCAAGCTGCTGCCAATGGCAGAGCGGTGCTGGGCCTGCCCCAGGCCTGTCCTGAGGCTCTTTCAGAAGCTGCCTTGGGTGGGTAAAGACTAATGTTCCCTCCGCTGTGAATGGCATGGGGTTTTGTCACCTGTGCCTGGCAGGGCTGTGAGCAGATTGAGAGGACACCAGAAACCAGTCAGCTTAGAGAAAAGTTTATGGAGAGCTTCAGAAAATTAGAGAACAATTTAGAGAATCTTTAGTTTCTCTGCTTACAGAAAACTCATAGATGCTCATTATAAAAATAAAAAACAGGGAAGCTGTGATGGCTCAGTGGGTTAAGTGCTCGCTTTGCAGCCCCGGGGACCGAGGATCAAATTCCGGCTCTGGCCCATGCGGACCCACATGCTGAATGAACTGGGGTGAGCTTCCCATGCAGGAGGCCCCCAGTCCAGTCCCCGCCCTGCGCAGCCCCCGCCCACCTGTGTGAAACGAAACCATGTTGAAAACTGATGACGTACAACTATGGAGACTGCTCTGGGCCCTCCCCCTTCTCTCTGTCTCTCTCTGTCAAGAACAATAAAGTAAATCTTTTCAAAAAATGAAAAACAAAACATACTACAGGCAGTGAAATTCAGTCCACTCTGTGCGGGTGCATTTTTCTTCCTTTAATAATGGCTTTATTGAGATGTATTCATGCAATGTATTCTATCTTGTAAATTCCCCCATTGACAGGGTACAGTTCAGTGGCTCGTGGTGTACTCGGTCATGCCACCCTCATCATTGTCCATGTAAGAGCGTTTTCATCACCTCATAAAAGAAGCCCATGTGGCACAATGTGAATGTATCGTATTTTTCAGTCCATAAGATGCACTTTTCCCCCCAAAAAAAGTGGAGGGAAAAGTGTGTGCGTCTTATGGAGTGAATACTGCAAAGAAGAGTGCACATTGGGGACCTTAATGATGCCGTGGGGAAGCCTGCAGCCAGATCAGAAAGCAGGGACTGCATGGAAGGAGAGCGGGTCCAGGCAGGTCAGTTGCGTCTTATGGAGCGAAAAATACGGTACTTAGTCTACTGAATTGTACACTTAAAAATGGCTAAAATGTTAAACTTTGTTTTTTGACAGTTTACCACAATAACAAAATGGAACCTCATACCCTGTAGTATCATCTCTTACTCCTTTCCCCCAGCCCTGAGCAACCGCTGACACGCCAACATCTCTGTAGATTTGTTCCCAGAAGGCTGGTCAGCAGCTGCAGGGCCTTCCCTGTGTGCCTGGCACCATGCCCGCTGGGCTGGGCGCTGAGGGACTCACACTAAGGCCAAGGCCTGGCCCTGCCATGCAGGAGTTTTGGGGGGCTGGGGCCTGGGTATGAAGGGAAGCAATCCCCACCATCGGGACAGGGAGATGGGGCTGGGGCTGGGGCACACGAGGTCTCAAGAGACAAAGGGGACCTTGACCCTCATTTGTGATTTTAAACATCTACGTCTGGAATGGTGCTCACCCTCCACCCCCAATAAATGAGCCCTGGTCCCCGCAGCTGATGAGCCAACCAACCAGCAGACGGTCGGTCAGCTAAGTCTGAAAGAAGTAAGGGCTTTATGTAAAGTGCATGAGGGCACAGAAGAGAGTGTGGCTGGCTTCGTCTTAAAGGTTTCACCTGTGTTGTGCCCAGGTTAGACCACGGCGAGCGAAAGCTGCTAACTGGGAGAGCTGCTCATTGTTGAGCGCGTCCGGTAGAGGAGGCTAGGCCTTCTGCGTGCATCACCACGAACCCCTCCGGAGGTATTCGTGAGAAAGGTCCTCACGATCCCATTTTACAGATGGAACAGTCTCTCTGCCTCATTGGCTACAGGTCTTTTGGCCCCAGGTTCCCTTGGTCAGTCCCTGCGGCTTCTTAAGAGAGTTGGCGATGCACCAAGTGCCAACGCTAGATGGCGCTGTGGGCCTCCTCGCCGCTATTCCTAATCCAGAGGGTGCTGAACCCACCGACTGCTTCTCGGACTTCAGTCGTTTGTGGATGTCTTCAGAGTGGCTCCCGTACTGTGGTCTGCTACTTAATATTTTTCTTTAAACTCCCTTTACAAATTTTTTGTATCTGTCCTAATGGGATAGATATATCTCTTTGCCATAAACAGATGAATGTAAACTTAAAAAAAAAATCGTGTTAGCTGTTTAGAACAGTGTCCAGTCTATAGAAGGAGAGTGAATATAAAAATAAAGCGATTAGATCAAAACCTGTTGGCTCGTGTACCCCCATCACCATCTCGCAGGTCACCAGTGCAGTGGAACGGTGGCTAGGCTGTGATGTCCCCTGGATGCATAGTGCTTAGGGTGGGAAGGGCACCTCCCTTTGCAGGGGGAGGAACCCAGGTGCTGCGAGGGAAAGGGACCTACCCAGAGTCACACTGCAGATCCTGCGGCCAGAGCCAGGCCTCAGACTTGTCACGTTGAGATGACGCTGGTCAGTTGCGTGTGTCACCCTGCTGTTACAATCTAGAGGCTTCTGTGTTATTTTGCTGTAGTAGGGAGTCCCCTTCAGATCTCAGTGGATTACCGCAGCAGAAGTTTACTTCTCGCTTTCTTCTGGTGCAGTTGGCAGCCGATGTGTATGCAGCTGTGGCCATGTGACACGGAGGCCATGACTGTGCTCAACACGGCCCCCTTCCTTCCCTTTGACAGAGACACTCATCCAAGGCCTCTGTCATCTCTCCTCAGTATTATACCTGGAAGGCTCAGTTCTTGTGTTTGAGGACATCTTCAGACTGATCGCGTTCTACTGTGTCAGTAGGTGAGTAAACCTGGCCCCACAGGAGGGCATCTGGCTATGACAGATGGGTGGGCCAGAGGAAGCCCCCAGAGGGAAGGGTGCGACCCACAGAATGCAGAGAGAGGGGACAGTCCCTGGCTTTGCCCTGGTGACCATGAAGGGAAGTGTTGGTTCTGCTGCTTTCTTGGACCTGCCAGTAAGGACCCCTCCCTCACCACCACCAGCTCCCCGGCTCACTGCCCACCCCCCAGCTTCCTGTGTTCCGGCTTCCAGGACAGCGCGGAGTCCTGTGCGGACCTGAAGCGCCCCATCACAGGGGTATAGAAGGAACTTCCCGTAGGGGCAGCAGGAAGGGCTGATACCCACCGTGGGAGAGAGCTTGTAATTGTAGAGCAGCTGCTGGGTGGAGCAGGTGTCTGGTAACCACCCTCAGGGCTGCTCCACTCATTCAGAACTGGGTGTATGTCAACAAGAATTTAAAACTACATTTCGGTGTCAGAGGCTGTGGCTTAAGCTACAGGGTGTTGACAAGGGCTGGCTAGAGGCTGGGCAGGACGTCTTGGGGTTCAGAGCTCCAAGCCCACCTCTCCCTGCTTCAGAAAGGCCGTTCTCATTGCCACTGCTAAAAACCACACTCAACCCAGAACACTGCTCCCAACTACCAGGACCCTCCTGGGCCCAGGTGGGCAGAAAAGGCGGTGCCCATAGTACCAGCTGGTAACATCCAATGCCTATAGAGGGCTCTCCAGGTACCCAGACTAAGTGTTCTTTTAACCATTATCGTTTCAAATCTTGCAAACAATTCCACAAGGTAGGTGCTGTTGTTATCCCCATTTTATAGATGAAGAAACTAAGACAGAGAAGTAACTTGCTGGTCGCACAGCTGGTAAACGGCAGAGTGGATATTCAACATAAGGAACACTCCAAGGTCCGTGATCATTGCTATAGCCTCCTGAGTGTGCACATCCTGCAATGCCTCTGATGACCTAGCATGCCCCACGAGGCTCACGAGGCCCCTGGCCCTAAATTGTGATCTGTCGAGCTCGCCAGGGGACAAGCCTTTCCTGTTCTCAGTTCTTACCTTAGTAGAAGGTGCCTCGTATCATGTTTGGCACATTCTAGGTGCTATGGATGGATGGATGGATGGATGGATGGATGGATGGATGGATGGATGACATAATTGCAGAGCCCAGTAGGTGCTCTGGTTCTGTTTCCATGGGTCAGGCTGTTGGAGGGTGTGCTGGGGTGTGATTTTGTGTGATCAAGGAGATCTGGGGCCATGGTGCCCCACTGTCACCCTCGCCTGCAACCTTTCCTCCTGTGGCTGCTGTTTCTCCACATTCTAGAAAAGCAGGGGCCTGTTACCCACCCTGGAATGCTCAGGGCACGCACCAGGAGGTCGCAGGGCACAGAGCCTGGCAGTCCTAGCTTTGGGGGTGGGCAGCATCAGCTCCAAGGCCACCTCTGAGGGATGAGATGCTGTGGGAGGAAGAGCTCCCGTCTGAGAATTGGAGACTCATTACCCAGTTATGTGACCGGGGGCCAGTCACCAACATTTCCGGGACCCGTTTGCCTCATTTATCAAGGAGTGGTAGCCAAGACAGAAGACCAAAGTGCCAGAGCTCTGTGGGTCTGTCATTCTCAGACCCTGCCCAGTAGACCCCTTTAGAACCACACACCAGGGCAGAGCGCAGCTCAGATACCTGCAGGGCCTTGCCCAGGGGGGCGCTTTGCTCCATGTGAACCACCCAGGTGAGACATGCTGGTCCGGACTCCTGTCCTTAGCACCATGCTGAGCTGCAGGCCCAGTCCAGCCCCTCCTTCACAGACCAGCTGCCCAATGGGCACGCGGGGCCCCTGGTCATTGTGCACGTCCCCCAGGACAGCATGGACCAGCCCTGACACTGTCATGCTGTGTGATGAAGACTTCCCCAGAGCAGGGGCCTCCATCCAGCCCCCTGGGGAGCACATGCCCTGCACCACCAGCAGCCTCTGTCCCCTTGCACCCCAGTCACTGGAAGGCACCGGTTCCGCTTCAGGGTGCTCACCCCGAACCGAACACAAACCCAAACGCTCCAGGCTGGATGGTGGACGGGTGGGGGCTCTAGAAAGGGTTTCTAGACCTGGCTGGGCTCCACAGTCACCCAGGAGCTGGTTAAAAATACAACTTCTGGGTGGAGGGGGTGACCCTGAAGGACTTGCCCCACCCCCGCCCCCTGGGGAGAAAGCACTAAGGCGGGGTAGGGGCAGGATGGGGATGGGACAGAATTCCATCAAGGATGTGGTTGCAGAGCTGTCCCAGCCTCTGCCCTGTGGGAAGCTCTGGATCACAAAGGGGACCTCAGAGTCGACTACGTTAAGGCCACAGGGCTTGGCTTTTGTACCCTACAGGCCAGCCAGTCCCCCCAGGACACCCCAGGCATTTGCAGCTCTCCATAAGGCCAGCCGGGCAGGCAGTGAGGTTCCAGCATGCCAGGGCAAGCCTCCGAGGGTCACAGGTGCCAGCCCACAGGAGCAAAGCCGCAGATGCCGGGGGACAGGCAGGCAGGCGGGGCTGGTAAAGGCGTCCGAGGGGTCTGGGTCAGGCAGCAGCAGTGGCTGCAGTACCCAGCCCCCCCAGACAGGCTTTGTGGGGGTGCTGCCCACAGAGTTCTCTCTAACCCTACAGCCGTCCTGCCGCCAGCCGCCCAGAGCTATTCTCATGTCAGACCCACCGCAGGAGGCTGACGGCCCCGCCCCCGGGGTGTGCTGAGAATCAGACCTGAAGATCCCTGTAAGGGACTTGGCAGCGAGCCTGGCACAACCCAAGCGCCCCAGACAGTCACGTGCCTTCTTACTGCTGTTGTTGATGAGGAAACGGAAGTGCGACCTGCCTCAGGTGGCCCAGCTGTGTTGAGCCACGTCTGAACACAAGCGTGTCTGGCTTCAGAACTGCCCAGTGCAGCAGATAAGGCCTGAGGCCAGCGGGCGTGTGAGCCGCTTTCAAGGGTCCTGCCCTTCCCTCAATGGGAGAAGCCAGGCAAAGAGGGCGTGGAGAGAGTTCTAGGTAGAAGACCTGGCATGGGCAGAGACAAGTTAGGGGCAACTCAGGGAGGGCTTCATGCAGAGGACCAGACACATGGGTGGGAGGTAAGGCGCTTGGAAGGCCACAGGAGATACGGGACTTCCTTCTGCAGCCCCTGAGCCACGCTGCTGCTCAGTCAGACTGTGCTTCAGCAGCCACAGGGCTGCAGCGGGTGGGCCGGAGGTAGCACCGCAGCAAGGGCGGGTGGAGAGTACCCGGGTGCTACGGGTGCTACAGCCCAGGCCCCAGTGGAGGTGCCTGCCCAAGCACTGGATCGAGAACTGAGGGGTGAGGCAGCCCCTCTAGGGGAGTGGGGAGGCCAGGGAGTGCCCCAGGAAACGCCAGGGCTCCGATCCTGGGCAACAGGAAGAGGAACACACGTATGGGTTTGGGGTACACACTGAACTCTCCTGAGCGCCGGACGAGGTTTCTGAGGTCTGGGCCTCCACTCATGCTGAAAGGGGTGCCACTAGCCAAAATGAGGAAGGAAGGGAGGAGCCGCTTGGGCCTGCCCTCTCTAGGAGGTGTCTACCCACCAAGTGTGACTAAGCTGCCACCTTCCCCCTGGTAGGAGGTGTGGTGGCAGGTCCGCCCTCTTTGCCTTTGAGGAAAGCTGTGGTCACTGTCCAGCTCAGCCAGGAGCCACTGCCTGACCTGTGGGTGGGCCTGGTGCGTGGGGCAGAGGGGAGGAGCCGGCCCACTGCTCAGGGGCCGAGAAGTGCCCTTGCCCAGCTCCCAGGAGGAGGAAGCACGGGAGCTCCCAGCAGGTGCAGGCTAGTGCTTGGAGTTTCCTATAGCCCAGCTCCTGCCATTCTCAAAACCACAGAAGAGAGCGGCGAGTCCCCATGACCAGCGCCGGGGCCGGAAATGACACCGCGGCAGGCCGAGGCTTTTAGCCAGGTCAGCGGATTCAGAAGTTCAGCCAGGCTGTCTCTGTCTTTCTTGTCCTCTCACTTAAAAAGAGAAAACAGTTTACCCAAGTGAATCCACACTCTTCCCTCGACAGTGGTTGACTTTCAGGACCACAGAAGTCGCCCAGGATCTGTGAGGAGATGGAGCTGAGGGTGCCATGGGCATCGAGGAGGTTCAGATATTGCTCTCCTGGGCCTGGCTTTCTGTCTTGGAAGCATTCTCCACGTCACCCCAAAACTTTACAGCACCTGGCCTCTGGAGCAAGCCCCTAAGAGGGAAGAGCAAACTAGTCTGTGCTGAAGACTGAACAAAATAGTATACATGGTGTACGGTGTTTTCAACGTGTGGGTCACCACTCACTAGGAGGTGTGGTATAAAACATAAACACATTTGCTCTTTGTTCCTGACACACAGCTCCTGAAGCCTTGGACTTTCCTGAGTGATGGGGTGTCTTCCGTTATTTACAATGAGCCCCTTTCAGTCACACCTGGGTTTATGCTAAGAGGTGACACAGGTAGGGGCCCTAGGCAGCCTTAGGGTGGGGCTGGTCAGTGACCAGAAGGGCTGGTGCTTTTGGCCCCCCACACACCACCCCCCACACACACAGACCTCCCGGGTGGACACACCGGGGTGCTAGGAGGCACAGTAGGGAGACAAGGAAGCTCCACACCCGCTCCCCTCGGCCTTGCCCCTCCCCCCAGGTCTTGCCCCTCCCCCAGGCCTTGCCCCTCCCCCCAGGCCTTGCCCCTCCCCTAGGCCTTCCCCCC
>PVKE010003054.1:30760-75919 GCA_004027555.1 Craseonycteris thonglongyai | reverse complement strand
TTTATTTTTCCCCTTTTCATTTTTCACAACCAAATGGCTGATTGATGAAGTGGCAGTTCTTCCATATTTGGAAATGTTCATACTGGAGAGGCTGAAATGAGTAGTAATTGACAGAGACAAGTTAGAGACAAATCATTCAACAGGAAGCACTAGAGTATATCTGAACTGCTTTCCAACTCTGAGATCTATAAAAGCCTTGATTGGATGTTGTGATGGCTGTGTGTCTTCCCCTTCCTTAATAAGCAAGTCCAGACACCCAGTCTGTGTCAGAGGTGCAGATGGGTCTAGCTGTTTATTAAGCATCTGATGTGGGAGGCACATTCAGTTGTTTTCAATACATTATGGCATTCAATCCTTCCAGCACCTGGGGGAAAAGAGATTTTAAAGATGTGACCAAAGAAAGGCTCAGAAAGATGAAATTTCAATGTCATCTCAATATAATCATATTTCATGTAAAAATTCAATGAAAATATGACGAAGAGAGACAGATTTTGAACTTAAGACTTTCTGTTAATTCAGATCCACATCTTTCCCCTCTACAATACTCAAGCTGACATACAGTTAAATTGGAACTTGACTTATTTGACAGAGATTCTGTTCATAGTAGACATTTTCTAACTTTTGTCCCCTGGTAACCAAACCCTGCATATCCTTAGCTAATTTTACGTCATCAAGAGCCACCTGTGTTTTTCCCTATTGCTGAGGCTACTTGGCCAGCACTTTACCTCTTAGGTCAGTGGTCGGCAAACTGTGTGAGAGCACAGGTGAGTGAGCACAGGTGTGGGAACAAAAGTAATGCCAAAAATCTAATTTTGAACTCCCAAAACATGGGGCTCTGAGTGCTCAACCCTTCAAGTGAAGATATAGTAGAAATAATGAGAAGCAGCTGTATTATTTTCTGTCTTTTTTAGGTTTTAGAAGGGTGCAGGGTAAAAGGTGGTTACTGTAAGTCATGTTTTAGTGTTGTAAGTCATTGGCTTATGAGAAAAGACCTTTAAATATTATGTCATGCCATAGTTGAATGTGAAATGTGTCTTGCATTTAAATTTTCTCATCCGGTCTAAAGAAAACAGTTTTGCCCAGAGGCCTCCATCTGCTGCTTCAGCAAAGCAGGTACCAGCTCCATTTCATAACAGGCTGGAGAAACACCCAGAAAACAAGGGCGTTCTGGCAGAAGTGCTAATTCTCATTAAGTCAACCACGAATGGTAAGAATGCCTCCATGAGCCTGTGCAGTCAGTCCCTTTACCCAGGAAAGAAGCTCAGTCTAATCTTTTCCTGAGTGACCAAAAGAATCTGGAAGAATTGAAAACAGAGAGCACCAGCTCTTTTCTAAGGTCTGCTGGGCTCTAGTTGCTGAACCCACGTCTAGCAGATTATGTAGACAGTACTTTGCATACTGAACTCCAGGTTTGCGTTCAATATCTGTAGCATTGGAAGGCATTATACATAGACGATAAAGCCCCCACCCCCTCCCAACATTGTTTACTGCCATCTAAGAAGGAAAATGAATCCTATTCTAGCATTTGCCACGATCTCCGTGTTGAGATCTTGTGTAGTTACTATGGCAATGCCAGGTCTAGAAGAAAAGGCTATAATTTCTGTTAGTGCTGCAAAAATGACCCCACTTAGCACAGTGAATTGATTGAACCCTGCCTTGTAATTTGGTAGAAGGCACGAAGGTCTCCAATCTCTTTCACTGCTCTTATGAAAAGTGGTTGGCTCAAATAGCTTGAGTTAGAGTATTAAGAAAATACAGTGGGTTAGCAAAAAAGCTAGAGCATATATTTAAGGCAGCATATTTCATTAGGATTATAATATCAAATGATGATTCATTTATATTGAAAGTTTAGGAATGTCAAATTGTTAGCCAGCCTCAACTGACAGCATGCCATCTAATATTACTTCTCAATGAGAAATTATCTTTTGTTACCCACTGAAAAATTATTCTGAGATTCCGAGGTAAGCAGAGAAAAAATAACATTTAGAGTCTGGGTCACATTTGAATTGACTAGAAAATCACAGAAGCAAAATAGATGAGTTGTTCTCAGATTTGTTATTTTCATCGTTTGAAATACGTCTAAACTCATTACAGTTCTGAGACACATTTCATCAAAGGAATTGACACGTACTTTATAGACCAAGGTGATTTGAGTATTAGAGAGTTGAGATTCATGCTTTCCTGTTTGCTGATGGGAGGGGAATAAGCTGTCAGGGAGGCAAAGAATCCTGCCAGGGAACTAGGGAAGAATTGTTTTCTTTCTAGTTGTACTGTTTGCTTCCACACCTGGGCCACCCAATTACTCTCAGATATCATCAGCCGCCTTCCCACTTGTTTTAAAGATGTGATCCATCTCTGCCCTTTGTTACATCACAAGCCCCTGGCCTCTGTGCACCCAGCACAGACCTATTCAAATTCTGCTCCTTCTGTAAGTCTCAGATCAGATTGCAAGTTCTCGGTAATGCTGTCTCAGCTGGTCCAGACAGCATCATTAAAACTTCTACAAATAAAACTTTACTCCAAACCATTAAACTGCTTATACTCTATAGCGTCCATTGAATTTCCCCCCGATGAACCCAATAGCCTCTTTTCAGTTCTCAGTCCTGCTGCTATCTTTGCATCATTTAGCACCATCCACCAGACATCTCTGCCCATGTTATGATTCTGTCCTCTCTTAGTTGCCCCTTATCTCTCTTTCTCAGGCTCCCTTCTGTCTTCTCTTCCTTTACACATTTGTTCATTTTTCACTTATTCATTGAGCTAACATTGATGGGACACCTCTGAAGTGCTGATCTGCAGATATAATGATAAATAAGGTGTGTCCCCCTCCATCAAGAAGTGTATACCCTAATGGGGTAAAAGATTAGCAAACCAGCAACTGTAGCTTGATGATTTCTTTGTAGACATGTGTGAAGTCTGCTGCTTATGAGAGTGTAGAGGAAGAGCTTCTAAAATCCAAGTAGGAAAAGGAATCAAGGAAGGCTTCCTAGAGGAGGTGACCCTTGATCTGAGTCTTGATGAAAGGATAAAGCTTATTCAGATGAAGGAAAGAGTGGGTTTTTTAGGAAGCATGTGACACAGCATAAACAGAAAATAGCATGTTTGAGGGATATAAGGAGCTTGTGAATTGGAAGGCAGTTTAGTATAGTAGGGAAAATTATAGTTTCTGAAGTGAGACATGGGGATTGGATCTTGGCCATGGACAAATTGCTTAATTTCGAGAGCCTTAGTTTTGTCACCCTATACAATGGGAATATGGGGGGGGGGGGGCAAAAAATATTGGAATTATTTTCTGGAGGACAGGCCCCATATACTACAGGCTCTCCCTGCCAGGTGATTGGTCTAGGAACCTATTTGCTTCAGTGTACTTATCAGAATCCATATCCAACTGCCTATTTGAGATCTCCACTTAGATATCCTCTACTAGGCATTTCTAGTGTAACATGTTCTAACTGATCTTCGGACTTACCCTCCCCACAAACCCTACTCTTCCTGCAATCTTTCCCATCTCAGCAAATATCAACTCTATTCTTATAGTTGTTGGAGCCCCATACTTGGGTGTCATTCTAGACTATTCTTTGTCTCACATTCTACATCTGATTTTTTGGCAAGTCATGTTAGCTCTACATTCCAAATAAGTCCAGAATTCGCCATTTTTCTCAACCTCCAGCACTATCACTATGATCAAGACCACCCGGATTATAGGGGTGATCTTTCCTCACCCCCTTTTCCAGAAGCCAATGAGAGCCGGATTCTCTGCTGAAAACCCTCCAGGGTCTTTCTGAGGGTAAAAAGGCTGAAGTCCTTTCCTGGTCCATGAGGTCTACACAGTCTGACCTTTTCCCTCTGGCCTCATTTCCTACTCCCTCCTCTTGCTCATTGTTCTCAGATACTCCGTCCCCAAGTTGTTCCTTGAATTCACTACATCATAAATGTCTGGGGGGCCCTCCACTTGGTATTCCCCCTGCCTGGAAAGCCTTCCCCCTGATTTCCACATGGCTCTCCCTTTCTCTCCTTCAGTTCTTGGCCCAAGGCAGTGACGCCTTCTCTGAAAATTCTGTATAAAATTGTAACCCGCTTCTTTTAATACCCTCTTCACACACAATTCGTATCCTTTTTTCTTCTCCTCTTTCTTATTTTTCTTCTTCTTCTTCTTTTTTTTTTTGCTTTATTTTTCTCCTCACTACTTATCACCATCTAACCTACTAGATTTTACTTATTTCTTTCTTTATCCTCTCCCCACCAGAATTAGGTTGCATGAAAGACGGGGTAATGGAGTCTTTCATTCAGTGTTGCATCCCCAGTGCCTAGAACCGAGCCTGGCACATAATAGTTCAATAAATATCTTTTAAACAGTCAAACGCTTAAGATGATAATGATGAGGAGGAAGAGGGGGAGAAGGAAAAGGTTGAGGGGGAGGAGGAATACTTAAAATAGAGTTCAGAGCACTCATCGGGCTCCTGATGCATTATTTGTGATCAGGGAATGTGTCTACCTCTTAGATCACCCACTATCAAATAATTCAATACCTCAATGTTGGGCCACCCTCCCCTTCCATTTCCACCAAGAATGCTTACTTAAAAGTGCTGATCACTGGACCTTACTTCTGGAGAGTCTGATTCAGCAGGTTTGAAACAGGTCTATAAATCTCCATTTAAAAAAATGACATTGATGTAGGGTCCTTGGGAAACATTGACTAAGACTGAATCCCAAATGGTATAAGCCACGTCTGGTTCACAGATGTATTTTATTTGGTCCAAAATTTGTTGGCTCACAAACCACTAATGAAAAAATAACATCACATTTCAACATTTAAAAATTAAAATATTTTTTATATCATTCTTATTTCCAGATTTCTATTTTAATTTCATGATTTGGCAACATTGGACCTATATTCTGATATGGCAATAATTCGCAGAAGGTGGCAGTTGCAGATTTCTTTGAAAAGGAACATCTGAACTTCAGGTTACCACAGACATCGCCCAACCCCCGCCCCCCCCTTCCTTCTTATGATGCTATAAACTGAGCATTCATCTACGTTACTCACAAATCCCAAGAAGGCACTGGAGTCTGGGACCTTTTGCCTAACTAAACCAAGCCCAGGATGGGAATGGTCTCAAGTTGGCACAACTGTATATACATTCTAAAACTTTAAAAGGCTGTGGGTCACTGCCTGAGGCTAGGAATCCCAGAACAGCAAACATAGTGACCATTTCTATGAGCTGCATGAAGAAAACTGCCTTTCTATTATTTTGAGGATGATTCTGTTCTAGAGGAAAAATAAACCACGGGGTCATTTCTAAACCAAATTTTTAACATTCTCATTAGTAGTTTTATTGGTAAGGAGCAATTAGTTTGCATAAAGATGTGCATTGAGTTTTCATCATTCATCCATAAGAAATAAGTGATCAGTTCTTAGATCCTCAGAAGGACCCTGCTCAGTTCATCAGAAGAAAGCCAAACACATTTTGAGAGTCAGTTCTGAAAGGAATATTCTGACTGCATGAGGCACCTGCTCTGAGATACCAGAGTTCTCCCCCAGGACACTCTCTTATAGTCAAGTTGGCAGGACAGTTTTGGTTGTGATCTGGGCTGTGCCGCTCAAATACAATCCAACCCAGTCCTAAGTGAACTTGTGTCAATTGCCTCAAGAGTGGATTAAATGAACACTGGCAACCACCCTTTGGAGAGTCCAATATAAACACAGTCTGGGAGTCCTACCCTCTGAGGAAGTGTCAGTCCTATGGTGGTAGGCGCCACAGCTGTGATATTGAAGGACCACACTGGCATAATTGGTGGCTCACCAATCAGGTTGGCAGGCAGTTTGGTGAAATGTGACTTTGAAGTAATGGGCTCTCAAGAGGCGCACAGAAGTAGGTGGGACCGTGCTAAAGGAAGGAAGGACACTCTAGCTAACAGTGACTGCAATTAGTGTTGAATTTGTCAGAGATATTTTCCAGTGTCATTGTTACCCCTGGCTGTAACTATCATCCCCTAGCTTCTAAGGCCAAGGAAGCAGTAGAGCCAGCCTAAAGTATAAGTTCAAATATCACTCTTTCCCCATGCAAAGGTGAAAACCCTGAAGATCCCCTTGTTCCTTCATTTTTACAAGAGTTTTAAAACACCATTGGTCCATGCCAAACCCACTGTATTAAAGCAGTTATTAACTTTTTTGCCATTTGCACATCTTGCAGCCCTACCCCAGCCAACCAATTGGCTGCAGTGTGCTGTTTTTATATTATTGCTCATGAAAGGAACTCAACCAAAGAGTGTAGATCAATGAGGGGGAAGACATTGTACTCCTGGAAAACCATCTGAGGGTAAATGACATTTCTGTTTCCATATGGAAAGAACAGCATATTGGAAAGAGCATAAGTTTTGAGTTTGAAGGACTCACGTTAAGATTCAACCTCTGCCACATCCCAGAAGTTTAAACTCTAGCACTTCATTTGCCCTCCCGTGCTTTGGTTTTCTCATCTGTAAAATGGGGCTACTAATGCATAGTATATAGGGTTAAGGCTCAAATGAAAAATAACATGTGTAAAGGATCTAGTCCATTGCCTGACTCACCAAAGCTCCACGAAGTGTCACTACTTTGGTTGTTGCAGTGGTTCCTATACAAAGAATATCACAGGAAATCGGAGAGCCAGAGATTTAAAGGGATGTAAAGATTTCCAGTCCTACTCCAAGAAACACAAAGTGTTTCAGATAGAGGATAATCCAGCCTTTGCTTCAAATTGTCATTTTCATTAATTAACATTATTGATAATGTCCCCTAACATTGTTTGAGTGCTGACTGTGTGCTAAGCTCTGATGTTTAATGCTCACTCTGAACGTGTGACATGAATACTATTACTATTACCTCCCTGCTTTATAACTGAGGACTTGGGGGCTTAGGAAATTCCCATCACTCGCCCAAGGTCACACTGCTGGCCTTGACCCCTGATGCTCTCACTACCATTCTATGTTGTCTTCCATGTTTAGATTCCCCAGGGAAGTTTTGCCACCTATGCAAGTCCTTTTTGTGTCTTTCTGAATAAAATCCAGGCCAATGGAACACACATATCTTCCAGGCATATAAAGTCCCTGCTGATACTAGAGCCACAAAAAAGTAAACTGGGACTCATGAGCCTCCTGTTTTTTGACCTCTTTTCATCCTACCAAATCCAGAAGCTAAAACAATTTCAAATGCCCTTGGCTTTTTCTGTGATGACATGAACTAGGGCGCCCTTTCTGAAATCTCTGAGAGATTCTGGTTTAAGATTCCACATCATAATTTTACATGTTAAGGGGCTGTCTGATTATATTAATTGGAGTATTCCAGTGCAGGGTCTAGTGGTGACACTGTTCTAGGTGCAGCTGTGAAAAGGTGACTAGAGAACTTGAGGGGCAAGGTAAACCTGGTAGAGTTGTCTTGGGTAGGATCTGGTTAAAGGAACGCTAGGGGTCAGATCAGTCTGCAAGGAGGTAGCAGCATTTACTCGAGGCTCTGTTGCTGATGCACAGGCAGAGTCTGGATGGTGGAGAGCAGGCAGCTCTTCCATAGGGACCTTCCATGTCTTTAGGCTCAGGGCTTTAGATTATCAACAGGGATTCAGCTCTTGGGGGGCAAGAGTGTCTGGCTTATACAAGCAATAGGTACTCTACAAGCATTTGTGGGATTAATGAATAGAAGTAGCTGAAGAAGGGAGCCAGGGAAAGCTGGGATGGCTCAGCGGGTTAAGCGCTCGCTTTGAAGCCCCAGGGACCAGGGATCGAATCCCGGCCCCGGCCCATGCGGACCCACATGCTGAACTGGGGTGTGCCCCAGTTCAGTTCTTGCCAGGGCCTATGTGAGAGGCTCCTGGCCCAGTTCCTGCCCTGCACAACCCTGCACCCACCTGTGGAGTGAAACTATATGGAAAACGAATGCTGTCAACTATGGAGACTGCTCTGGGCCCTCCCCCTTCTCTCTGTCTCTTGCTGTCTCTGTTTCTCTCTGTCAAAAATCAATAAAATAAATCTTTAAAAAAAAAAAAGAAGGGAGACAAATATGAAGACAAGGAGAATGGTCTTACTGGCAGTGTCAGTAATAAAAAGGACACTTGGAGTGACAAGCAGAGAAGGAGCTGACTCTATGGGTCAGGTGGCCAGTCTTAAATGAGAGGTTCACTGTAAAAATATGGCACAAAACATAGTAAGTTGTGAACTAATACGTGGTGAATCCATTCATAAAAAGTTTATAGTGTTTATATTAATAACTGTGGGGTAAGGATTGTGGACACTTTTATTCTGTCCTTTTTGTTTATCATTGTTTTATTATTTCATTTTCTTGTTTAGGTTTGTTAAAACTTACCTCAACATTACAGTTGGGTCTGCTGCATCTGCCAATTAACTCTGATAAAGCCTTTGTCCTTTTCTCTCATGGGGAACTGATTGACATCTGTAGGTTAGTTGAACTTTGATGAGAAGACTTTTTCTTAACTTGCTTAAGGTTTGCTTAACTCTGTATATTCACATCACCCAACAGTTGACAAATCTACTTTAAAAAAAAAAATTTAATTTGTAAAAAGTAAGGTGTAGTTGACAATGTTATATTTGTTTCAGGTGTATAGCATAGTACTTTGACATTCACGTATCTTACAAAGTGATCACCAAGATAAGCCTAGTAACCATGTCACCATACAACGTTATTATAATATTATTGACTATATTTTCTATGCTGTACACTTTTCTTAATAAATCTTCTGGTCAGTTCTTCACATCCCTTGTTTTAGGTGCTTTCTTGGCTCTCCTAGAGATCAGTTATGAAAGGGAGATTTACACTAACTAGGTCTTTGAATGGAAAATGCCCCATTTTCTTATCTTATATAAAATCTCATGAATAATAAAATTCTATGAAATTTCAGATACCTGTAATGATATAAAAAAAGCTGTTTCCCAGCCCAAATGATTGGAGAATACTCTTGGTTTTGCTGATGAAATGAATCTAGCACAAACCTTGTCTTTGGTATTTTGTTCCTTCTTTGTCTTGCCTTCCTGATTTTAACCTTAGAGATGGTGTCACCTGGGGCTTGGGGCCAACCTCTTGGTATTCAGCAGGATAAAAAGGCCTGGGGAGAATGCTGT
The DNA here is from genome assembly GCA_004027555.1 of Craseonycteris thonglongyai. Taxonomy (NCBI): domain Eukaryota; kingdom Metazoa; phylum Chordata; class Mammalia; order Chiroptera; family Craseonycteridae; genus Craseonycteris; species Craseonycteris thonglongyai. The sequence continues at coordinate 66,811 of PVKE010003054.1, read as the reverse complement.
TTGACATTAAAGAATGTTTAAAGCTTATTATTTCTGAATGTACTGCTGTGTACAGAGTGATTACGCTACACCCTGCTGACTCCCTTTTTGCTTGGATTATGTCTTGGCTCTGATTAGGCTGATGTTTATCTACATTAAGCCTCTTTCTTTCTCTCATTCTCACTCTTGTTTCTTTTGTAAGTAAACTATCTGAATAAAACAGAGGTGAAGAATGTGAATGGGGCAGAACATGTCTGGAGATTTTGCTATATAATTACTATAAATTGAGGAACAGATGTGGGGGAGGATTCTACTGCTTTTCATTGAACCTAAAATTCAGGATTGTGTGTGAAACAGTTTAAAATTCATGGAATTTCCATTTTCTTAAAGAATATGTCCTAGTGTAGTCACCAACCACATTTTACAGTGAACTCTCCATAATCTAGGTCTAGAGTTCAAATGTTGAAGTGGTAGTTTTGGCTGATTCCTTCCTCTTGGTTTTCCCTTTCTTTTCCATCTTTCTTTCTCCAAAGTACCCCTGCCCCTATCAAGAGCTGTTCCCTGGAAGGAACTGATATCAGGTATTTATACCTTGATGAGAATAAAATTCTCTCTGTGTTAGAATCTGTGAGCATTTTGAACCTCACATCTCATTTTTTATCAGGAGATGGTACTCTGAGAAAGGATTTAGGAAAAGATAAGAGTCAAGTTTGATGGAAGTTGATTAACTCTCAAGACCCTGTGTGGTTAAAGTGGCATCTATCAGAGGTACCAAAGGAGTAATGGGTAGGTTCTGTTCAGGTCTTATAAGTGAGAAAAGCAAGGCTACAACGAAGTTTTTTGTATACAAAAAGAATTACATATTAAGAAAAGGACACATGTTTATTAACTTATGTTTCCCAACACAAGCCAAGTGCAAGAGCAAGAATTAGAGCAAATGTCAACCTTACAATACAATTTTTGCTGCTTTTGTTTTGTTTATTTTTTTACTTCAAAGTGATAAGCAACACCAAGTTAAATATTTTTTTATGCCTAAGAGAAAGCTATTATTATATATACATGTCCATATCTGTGTACGTTTTTTTTTGGGGGGGGGAGGCTCAGGAATGAACAATAATGAATATGGGGAAAGCCGGGATGGCTCAGCGGGTTAAGCGCTTGCTTTGAAGCCCCGAGGACCGAGGATCGAATCCCGGCTCCAGCCTGTGCAGACCCACATGCTGAACTGGGGTGTGCTTCCCGAATGCGGTGAGGCTACCGTTCAGTTAAAAAAAAAAAAAAAAAAAGAATGTTTTTCTTTTTCCTCACCTGATAAAAAAATGTTGATAGTTTCCCATTCCATTTCTGTCTCTGTCTCTCTCTGTCTCTGTCTCTCTGTCTCTCTCTCATCAGACCTCTAAGAAAAATTCTCTTTGAATGCTAAATTTCTCGGTCTTTGTAATGCAGAAAGGAATGGCATCAGAAACGGTCAGTTTCACTTTCAAGACTAATAATTAAAAAATAAATGATTGAGGCCCAAGATAAGAGTGAGGAAGATGGGGAAAAAAACAGAGAATAGTGAGGGGTTGAGGAAAACATCTAGAATTATGGATTTGGAAAAGAGAATGTTAAGAAGTAAATGATGTCCTTTGCAAGAATAGAATAAAGATGTTGATTTATTTTGATTGCTAGGGTGTTTTCCTTCGAGTACAAAATAGTAGTAAGAAAGAACCATGATAAATCCTCCATAAACATAAAACAAACATAAAAATATTCAATTAGAGCTTCACAAATACATGCATATATATTCTGTATTCCATGTAATTAAAGACAACCATCTAATTTTGGATTATTGATTTTAAGATGCACCATTACTTCACATCCCTATGTTTAAGAAGAGAAAAACACTTCCAATTATTATTTTAACAAGTCAACATTTATAAAGTGCATTTGCTTCAGAGATGTTAAAATGTGAAAAATGAGAATCAAAAAAGAATATATACTATTCTAGGAAAAAAACTGCAAAATATTAAGAGTACTTATCACTAGATTTTGGAATTGCAAGCTATTTTTGTTTTCTTTATACATTTATATATTTTCAAAGTGTTTTACTCTGATTATGAGTTACTTTTCTAATTAGAGCCCAAAACATGCTTCAGATGTAGTGTTGCCAGAAATTCAAAAGAATGAAGCCCTTCGCTTCTGGGAACTTCTAGTCTCATTGGCAACAACCTACAACTGCTACCACATCAGATAATTCTGTGCCAAGGTCCAGCAGAGTCTTTAAAATTTTTGTTACAATTTGTTCTCTGGGTTTCCCAGGACCTAGTGACTGTCCCTGCCAATACAACAAACCTCACTTTACTTAACATGAATTATTTACGCGTATCTATCAAGGTAGGTGTATCCATGTACAAAATCTAATAGTGGGTCAGTTTCTAAATAGTGCAGTGCACAGTTTCTTATCAGTGGCCAGTAAAATGTTAAAGTCTGTCAGTGTTTCCCAGCCCTCTCTGCCCATCATGCTTTCTGTAGCTTATCTGATGGTCCTATGGATTCAAGGTTTGAAAATTCTGTTATGTACCTGGAGGGTTTAACTCTAGCCCCCATCCAAACTGATATATTCGTCAGGAAGACTGGGGTCATGGGGTTATAGGATATATGTGCCAATTATTGCCTTCCCTTTATGAATAGTGTAAGAGAGAAGCTTAATCAGGAAAAAGGCTTTCATATTTCCTATGGCAGAATCTCTAGCTTGAGTCCAGCTCTGTTTGCCTGAGAATACAGATGAACATGAGTCAGAAGGGTAGCTTGGGCAAGAGAATAATGGTTGCCTCTCAGAAAAACTTTTTCCCAAATCAACATCGTGTTATGATTTTAAAGATTATCATCAAAATAGCTCTAGAAAAATTAACTGAAATATTCAATAATCATGAATAGTCAGTGAGATGTACAGTCAAGGGTGGTGGCTCTTTCATGTGCTTGCTCCTGACTTAAAAGTGTTCTCACTCAGGACTGTTAGAACCTCACTTTGCTTATGGTCTAGGCATGTCTGGAGGGCAGCTCCCCAGGGTGTCCAATAGGAAAGATTCATCCATCTGGAAGAGGGAGTCGGGTTCACAATTTCAAGCCAAGAAAAACAGGTTGAAGTCAGAGGGGAGAGGTAATTTTGAGTACAGTGTAGTGTTTTCCTCTCAACATTGTCCCCTGGATCATTCCTTGCAGTCATGGATTATTTCTGGAGAGAGACTGCTTTGATAGAGGGTAGGCTGACCACAAGTACCATTTTAAATGGGACAGAAAACAATGGTACTGTCCTGTTTCAAATGGTACATATGGTCAGTCTACTGACCCCTTGAATTTAGCTCAGTGTGACTAGGCTGAAACACGGCAGTACCGTTGTTTTCTTTCCCATTTAAAATGGTATGTGGTCAGCCTAATAAGGAGGAAGTTCAAAGGAAAAAAGAGAAACCTCTAATAAAACCTCCGGAAGACCAGGAAAGGAGAAGACAATGCTGTTTAGCCAGGTGTGTGCAAGTGGGGATGAAGGGCACCTCTTTGACTTGAGGAGGCCTTTGGAACATGGAACAGACAGGCTTCCGTTTCAACGGCAGGTGAGTCAGGCAGTTGAGCGTTGGGGCAGCAAGCTCTTTGAAAGGAGCTCTGCCATAAGAAAGAGTTTATCACAAGTTGAACAGCAGAAGAGAGGACAGAACTTAAATTGTCACCTGGAGGGTAGGCCAGTGGACCTGTGATGCATTCCCTAAGGAAGTGAGGGGAGGCAGTCAAAGGTGGTCAGGACAGCTGGCATTGCATAAACCAGAGGGCAGAGCCAGGGAAATACTCCTTTGTTACTCTTTTAATGATACTATTGTAACATACAGACTCTTTTTAGTATTCCAGTTCTTAGCATAATCTTTTGAATCTCCACTCCCTGGCTTATCTTTGGGATGTATTTTCTGTTTGATCACCCACAGTTCCAATCTAGTAAAAAGTTTATCCAGCCTGAACTAGTCAAAACTATGACAATGACTATCTAGGTGGGGTTCTCCCCTTTAATGATCATCAGGATGTGAAGGAAGCTTCTGAGATTATGCCACCTGGACCCCTCAGGGCCTTGGAGATAAAGTCTCAGCATCTTATTTTTATTTACTCACCTGGAAGGATTCTGCTGAATGTGTGTGTCTTGCTGTCACAAGAGTGAGGTGGGCAAGAACCCTGTTGCTGCCTGACCAGACAGATGGAGAAGGAGACGCTTGGCTGACTGCACAAGCAGCACTCCTGGTTGCCTTGGTTACGGGCAACTCAAAACACATGCAAATGAAGTCAGTGGTAATTAGCAGTAGAGCAGCAGGAGGTGATTTATCTAGCACTACCTTGGGGGAAGGTGGTACAGCAAGAAAAGAATGAGGACAGGGGACAAGAACTCACTGAAAATAACAAGATCGACATTGGCGCTGCCTGTTCAGGAACGTCTCAGTGTTACAGAACCTTTTGCATCTCCTATGAACTCCAGTCAGCCTCACTGTAGATAACCTGCAATTTGCCACCCTGGTCCTGTCTGATGTCATAGCTGACTAGAGGAGCACCCTAGGAAGAACAGGGTGGGTGGGGAAACAAAGTTATCTTTACAAATTTTTCTTCTGACAAAATAGAAGAGAACGTTCTGAAAATGCATACAAGCATTTTTAGCATTAATATCCTTATAAATGTCTGGGAGTGAGTATATACTCCCAGATATTAGCTATGCATTATTCTAAGATAAAATGAAATGAAAAATAAATCACTTAATAGAATCTGTGCTCATGGTTCTAATTGCTTAAACCTTCATAATAAATTAAAATCTCACAAAACATGGGTAAATGTTAAGGAATGAGAATGTTACTCCCGTGATAAGGATGTGGGAGGTTGATCCTAAGCAATTCAGTTTCATCGGAAGCCTGGGCGTGAAATTGACTCCCTCTTCCTTGCCTCTAGGGCCTCCCTGGGTTAATGAAGCCCCAGGAAGAAGCTTGCACATTTGCTGTTGAGGGTCATGACACAGCTTTCCAATTTGGAGCTATGAGAAGCCACAATGAGTAACAGTATAACAGCTGGGGCTCTTCTTGACTCATTCAGAACCAATTTGATTTTTATTCTTCTTCCTGGCACAAAGGTACTTTGGAAGTTATAATTTGGACATTCCAATATTGGATTTACAGGAATCTTAAAATGCTTTGAGGGTTGGATAGAGACATGAAAGCAGCAAGGAAACAAGAAACCGTATTTCTGTTTCTAATGTTGATCTTCTGCCACCTGGATGGAGTATTTGCTAGGGGAAATGGTGCTTAATGTAGATTTGGCCTAGCAAAATTGGAAAGTCAATTATTTTGTTCCATGCAGTTTAATCAGGGGAGCAAGAAGATGAGCTAGTTAAGGAGCATCAGGAGAGAATGAGATCTGAAACGTGTATCCACAAGCAATGGTAACATTGGCTTGTTGCTAGAGCAAGGGCAGAAGCTCCAGCTATTAGTACAAGCAGATGGCATTTCAATTTTCATTCTTGCCAAAATAATAAACTCAACATTTCAAAGCTTCAAAAGCTTTTCAAATTAGTCATCTTCAGGTACTCACCCAAACATCAGTTCTTTCTGTTAATGTTTGTGCTGATAGGAAGAAGTACCTGGTAGCTAAATAAAGCCCACAGACAATTATCACAGTACATCAAGGATGCTCTGTTTAAGGGAATACTTTAAATAAGTGGTATATCTCTGCCATGATACAATATGTCTTCTTCTCCTTATACAATCTGAACCAGAATAGCAACAATCTGTTTTCTCAGAAATAGCATTAATAACTGCTTAAAAAGAAATCCATATGTGTAAAAGCTAACTGCTTTAAGAAGACTAATTCTTAGTGAAAGCAAACTAAAACATTGGGAAGTCAAAGACAGATTATTTTATTTAAATGGAATGGAAGGATGCAAAGAGTATTTATTTAAAGCTTGACTTTGTTGCATATACATTTTCAAAGAGGAAATGTTGAGAGACACTAGTACTTTTTCAGGATATTTTTTAATTGGGATGTTACACTTATGTAAACTACACATTCTTTCTATGCAGCAAGCATTGATTGGCTGCTTTTTATAATCAGCTTTTATGTTGATTCCTTGTTCTACTTTCTTGCTGCTTGAGAGAACTTAGCAGTTTTCTGACTAAATTCAAGGAAACTTAAACATGATTCATATTTAAAAGTTACTGTAGCCTACTACTTAGAAATTACCGTAGGTTCTTGTTATTTAGATCTTGTTCTTTAGACCTATATGTAGGTCTTGTTAAATTTAGCATATTAAACATATATCACTATATTATGAATTCGATTTTTTAGGTATTTTGTATTTGACTAAAACAGAATTCTTTTGTGATTTTACATGTTTTGTTTTATATAGATAAGGACCTTATTCTGAGAAAGTGTCTAGAGGCCTCAGTAGAGTGCCTGAGAGACCATAACACAAGAAAAGGTTTAAAACTCTGGCTTTTTTTTTTGCAGTTTTTGTTTGTCTAAAAATGGTCTCCTCTTCCCTTTGTTTTTGGAAGACTTTTTTCCCCCTGAATTAAACTCCAGGTTGCCTATTACTTTCTTTCAGCATATTGAATATATCTACCTGCTGTCTTTTGGCTTTCATTATTACTATTGAGAAGTCACTGTTTAATTGTTGCTACTTCAAAGATTTTCTTTTCTTTCTAACTGCTTTTAAGATTTCTTTCCTTCATTTTTCAATTTCACTGTAATGGGTTTAGAAGTGTTTATTGTCTTGAAGTTATAGCTTGCTCTCTTCCAATAGTTATGGAAAAATGGAAAATTATCATCAAATTTTACCTGTTTCATTATCTTATTTCTTTCAGGAACCTTTCACTCTATGCTCTGTGTCTTTCACTTTTTCTTTTGTATTTTACATCTTGCATTATTTTGTTATTTTTTCTCTGATCTACCTCCCACATCTGATTTTTTCTCTTTCTTTCTTTTTCTTTTTCTTCCTTCCTTCCTTCCTTCCTTCCTTTTTCTTTTTCTTTTCTTTCTTTCTTTCTTTCTTTTTCTTTCTTTCTCTCTCTCTCTCTTTATTTCTCTTTTGATTTATTTTATTGTTTTAGACAGAGACAGAGAGAGAAGGGGAGAGCCCTGAGCTGTTTCCATAATTGTATGTCATCAGTTTTCAACATAGTTTTATTCCACACTGGGGGGTGGGGGTGGGGGGGCCCACAGGGCAGGAACTGGGCCAGGGGCCCACCCTCATGGGAGGCAAGCCCCCATGAGCTGGGAGCTGAATTGGGGGGCCTCCCTCATGGCAAACTCACCCTGGCGAGAACCAAACTGGGGCCACACCCCAGTTCAGCATATGGGTCCACACAGGCCAGGGCCAGATTCAATCCTTGGTCCCTAGGGCTGCAAAGTGAGCGCTTAACCCTCTGAGCCATCCTGGCTTCCCTGATTATTTCTTCAGCTGTGACTCATCTGCTATTATCATTGTCCAATGAATTCTTAACTTGGGTTATTGTATTTTACAAATCTTTGTTCTAGAATTCTAATTGGTTTATTTTAAAATCCTTTATGTCAGTACTCCAGAGAGCTTGAGTTACAGCATTTTTTTTTTTTAACTTCCACTTTGTCTTTTCCAATCATGTTTCCTTTCTCTACTATTGCAAAGTCGCATATAGATTAGAAGGCACAATTAAACTTTACATTTAAAAATAAGTTTAAAAACATTGAGGTATTATATTAAGTAGAACTTGGGTTAGTGCAACTTCTCTGTGGGCCTCAATTTCCTCATCTATAAAATGAGGGGATTAGGGAAGATCAATGGCTTTCATAAATTTTAGATTTTACAGGTAAGTAAAATTTCTAAGACTAATGAAGTATACATTAAAAGGTTGTCAAATTTTTATGTTTCTAAATGAGGATATTAGCAAAGCAACCACTATGATTATTTCAGAAAACAAAAGGCATTTATTAAAAATAAATTTTAAAAATGAAAAAAAAAAATGTATTAAAAAAAACCAAATGATCCTTCCAAAAGAAAAACAGCTTGTATCTGTTACATTGTGATTGTTTTTATAATTTTTCTGCAGACCAGTCCTGGAAAGAATGAGTCCTTAGGCCCAAGTTTTAAAAAGAGAGGAATTAAGGATATAAAGTTCCTTTTAGGATTTACATTCTCAGGCAGAGGTCTCACCACAGACCACCTTAAAGGCACAGATCATAGATAGAACTAATTGTCTCTAGCTCAGATGTCAACCCCTGGTAAAATTGGGACTGACCAGATTAGCTAGAACCCATGCTATAAAGTGGGGTGACTTCTGGGTAAAGAACCACTAAAAAGGGACTGATAAGCATAAACTTCATATGAACTGTTGAATACATACTCCATGTACACACCAGCCTGTTCCACTTAAGTCACATCTGATTTCTGTTCAGATGTCCTACTGAGCAGGGCCAGAATTAGGGTGAGCCAAGAGGCCTGGGTGCAGAATTTGGGGGGCTCTCATTCTCAGGGTCATGCAAGGGCAGGGTCAGCACATATGAGTGAATGCCTCCTTAAATTTTGTGCCCTAGGCACTTCATTTGCCTCACCCTAATCCTGGCTCTACTGATAGGCAGTTTCCTTTGTTTTGACTTCCTTTTACCTTCTATTACTTGAGTTTTAGTGGTGTGTCTATCACTAACACTGCAATTTACAGTATAAAAAAACCATACAAGTTCCATACACCAGTCCATAAGGTTGTATTTATACTGAGAGGTAGCATTCAAAGCCTTCCTTAAAAAAAAAAACACAACACAGGCTTTATTTTACCTTGATAAAGGTTAATTAACAATAATAGACAGTTGGGAATTTTACCATTCATTTTGTTTCCTCCTGTATTGAAAGCAATATGACAAATAGGCCATGTAGTTATTTTTGGAGCTGAGCTCCAATGAACTGCAAAAACTTGAACTCTCTTTCAGAGGTGAAAAATGAAATATATTGTGGCCAAAAGTCAACTATTTTTCACAGATGAGGAAAACAAGGATAATTGTTTTTTCCAATAGATGGTTTAAAATATATGAATCATGTGGTCTGCAACTAGGATTATTTGCATTCAGGCTATACACTTTTGACAGTAACCGCTGTATTCCTCCAAAGATGAGTCATTGTATGATAGCTTATGGGGCACATCACTAATATGGTTTTTTTTTGTTTGTATTTAATATATTTTTATTTATTTATTTTTATTTTTGACACAGAGAGAGAGAGAGATACAGAGACAGAGACAGAGAGAGAACTGAACTGGGGGAGCTCCCAGTTCAGCATATGGTTCCGCACGGGCTGGGGCCAGGGTCAGGATTCGATCTCCGGTCCCTGGTGCTGCAAAGTGAACACTTAACCTACTGAGCCATCCCAGCTTCCCCCACATCACTAATATGTTGAAATTGAAAGTAAACCAAATGGCAATTATAAGGCAAGTACTAAGGGCGAATGACAATTTTCTTCCCTAGTAAATTAAATGTGGACTGTAAAAGCTTTCTTTGGTCAAATATAAGACCTGTAGTGAAGGTACCAACCTGATCCCTCTTTAGGCATTTGTTCCTCCAGCTGGCAGGAGTATGAGCTGCTAATAGGTCATGACTATGTCCCTATTTGGGGAATAGACCTTAGCCTACTGAAACTGCCTTGCCCAAGGTATGTCTCCTCCAAAGGAGCAGCTTGAATCAGTAACTAGCCTTTGCAGGGAGACAAAAGTTTGAACCTCTTGCATCTATTACAGGCATCTCTAAAGGGTCATCCTATCTGCTGAACTCTCTGTAAGATTCACAAAGGGCATTAGAATTGCATCATAGTCCAATCTCACCCTCTGCCCAGTCCTTACCTTATATCCTCAGAGGAATTGTTTCTGAAAGCACGCCTAAAACAAAAAAGACTCTCACATGGAAATCTCAGAATTTCATTGTTTGTTTTTAGGGAACCCTAATCTGTGAACATTGGAACCAGTGGGATCCTGAGAAGTAGACTTTAAATAAAATTTTGGTCTGTATACCAACCCCCACCTCTAGTTAGTTGAATAGCAATGAGAACTCCATCACTAGTAGTGGATGGAGAAATAGTAGCTCCTGACATGCTACAGAAATGCAACAGTTACTATTTCATTAGTGGGGAACTGGAATGTGATATTGGTAGAAGAAAAAGTACTGACAGGTGTAGTGTCTAAGGTGTACAAGAGATATGGGGTTTATGGCGTCTTTAGAACATCGCTGAATGTTTAGCAGCATCTCTGGCTTCTACCTACTAGATACATGTAGCACTCTGTTTCCCCCAATTGTGACAAAGAAAAATGTTTCCAACATTGCTGTGTTCCCTGGGGACAAAAGTCACCCCCAATTGGGAACCACTCCTTCAGATATACCCAGTTCTCAGCCCTTTGAGTCACTCGAAGATATTTGAGGCTTCCCAGCTTATATCCCGGACATCATGAAGACTAGCAAAGCAGTTCCTCCCTACTGAGCCATGTCCAAATTCCTGCCCTGCAACATCTGTAAATATACAATTAGTATTGTTTTTCAACTGTAATTTTTGGGGTGTTTTTAAATGTAGTAACAGAGCAAAGGAAAAATAATAGTTATAATGACTATGGAATTGGATGACCATAGCTGGAGGCAATCAATATATTGAAGAAAATAATGAAAATCAAGGATGTGTAGTCACCAATTAAAAAGTGAGTTTAAAAGCCAGAGGTGGGGGAAGCCGGGATGGCTCAGTGGGTTGAGCGCTCACTTTGCAGCGCCAGGGGCCCAGGATCGAGTCCCGGCCCCAGCCTGTGTGGACCCATGTGCTGAACTGGGGAGTTTCTCCAGTTCAGTTCTCTCTCTGTCTCTGTCTCTGTCTCTGTCTCTCTCTCTCTCTCTGTCAAAAACAATAAAAATAAAACATTAAAAGCCAGAGGTGCTTCTTGGAAGCATATAAGAGACTCTCAGCTCCAAAAGGCTGAGGACAAGGTCCCAGACCTTCATTATAAAAGTAGCAGAATTATAGAGAGTTTGAGCTCTCAAATGTGGCAAGTTTTCCTTACCACACATGGCCATATGTGGTATGGCATAGGAAAATCTGGGATATGGCATAGGAAAATCTGGGTTAATAACCCTCAAAAATCTTGAATCTTCAGATTCTCCTTAACCCTCTGGGCCTGAAAAAGTAGTCCTATTTGCTCAGTTACAATTCAGTTTTTCTGACTTTGGGTGGTGAGCACATAATGCATTATATTACATAGATGATGTAACATAGAATTATACACCTGGAACCTATGTAATTTTTACCACCCAATGTCACCCCAATAAGTTTAAAAATAAACAAGTGAATAAATAAATAAAAATTCAGTTTTCTCCACTTGGGGGGAAGCCGGGATGGCTCAGTGGGGTCTGAGAATCGAGTCCCAGTCCCAGCCCTGGCCTATGCAGATGCATATGTTGAACTGGGGTGTGCTTCCCACCCCAGTTTAGCTCCTGCCCAGGGCATGCCTCTCATGTGGGAGGCCCCCTGCCTGATTCCTGCCCTGAACAGCCCCACCCCCACCTGTGGAATGAAACTATGTCAAAAACTAATGACATGCAACTATGGAGACTGCTCTGACTGGTCTTCCCCTATCTTTCTGTCTCTCTTCGTCAAAAACGATAAAATAAATCTTTAAAAAATCAAAAAAAGATGATGTCTAGTCCTCTGCCTTGTCTTCAGTTTTGTGCTTGGCAACATGTCAGTAACTAGGGCTAAGTCCCCACCTGGCCCACCTACGAAAGTCCTGGGACTGATAAGAAAAGCAAAGGGCTAGGCTCTGAGATGCTGCTGGTCCTAGCCAACATGTTCCAGCAGGAATTGGGAGAACATGTAATGAGCTCAATGCTGAGGCTGCTGGATCTAGCAGGAGAGGACATAGACAGATGACGGAGAGTTTATATAGGAGAACTTTTGAGCCATACAGGACTTAGCACCTTAGAAGAACCTTAGAAAACAGTGTCAGTGCTTTTTTGATGGTTCTTAGAAGCTTGGAGGAAGACAACACTAAGTAAAAAATGCCATAGTTACCATGGCAAATACATAAGACATCAAAAGGCTAAGTTAACTGGACATGCTGGAGTGGATATGCTATGTATTTCAAAAGACCCGGCAACCTGCTATGTTCTGTGGGAGGGCCCAGAAGATTACCTATCCACGATATAAGGAATGCACCAATGAAAGAGGAAAGTATTGATGAAAACTTAGTTATGACTCTCCTCTGTAAGCTGTAGGTGACGGTACAAGACGATGTGTAGAACTAGGCCTCCTGATAGCAATGGAATTGATAGGAGAGTCATTTCTGGAGAGTGATTAGTAAGTACATAACTAGATTCCATTCAATGTCAGTGATAGAGAATTACCACGAGTATTAAATTAGATAAAATGTGCCGAGTTGTTTCATAAACTGTAAATGCTATTTATATAAATGTCCAGGACTGTTATCTATGAAGTTATGAGATTAAATCATATTAACTAACTCAGTCAAATAGCAGAGTGTGCGAACCTAGAACGGGCTTAATGAAGGTTTATTGACTAAATGATTATGGAAATTTACCATTAATATGCCAAAAAAAACCCAACAAAACAACCCTCAGATATGTTGATGACATGAAAGAGATAAAACACATATTTTCTTATTAAAGGTACCTGGCACCAGTCAATTCATATTCCACATGCTTATGAATAAAGAGTCAACTCAATTCAATAAAAAATAAGCATGCAATTTTTAACTGCTACCTTTGAAGACAAGCTATAGTTGACGACTATAGTTAAAGGGACAAGACTCACAGCAGAAACAATAAAAGATGAGAACATATTGTGTTCTGTACTTCAGAGACTCTGGTGATCAATGCAGGTTGAAATGGCCATGAAAGCTTCCAGGAGGAAGTAGGATTTGGGTTGGGTTTAAGTGAGAATCAAGGGCACTGGGCAGAATGAGTGAGGCTGGGGTGGGGTGGGAAGAGGTAAGGTGTGGGAAGTTACCCCTGTTGAAGGCCTAGCAGGGGTCCACAAACCACATGTGGCCCACCAAAAACATTTATCCGGCCTGGTGGGTGTTTTTACCAACACTGCCTGTCCTGCTTAGTAGCCAACTCGTCCCAGGCCTGCAGTGGGCATGTGTGGACATGCTGAGGGACAGTGAACTGGTCCCCTGTTTAAAAAGTTTGAGGATGCCTGCAGAGGCAATGCTGAGCTCTGTGAGTTTATGGACAGACAGGAATCAGATTTCACTAGAAACTCTCATAGAGTATATGTTGAAGAATAGCAGAGGATTTGCTGTGGTAAAAAATAGAGTCACTGGAAATTTTTAAGCATTGGAGGAAGCCATGGTGCTTAAAATGGCTGTTAGAAACAGCCATTGTGCTGTTTCTAACGCAATCCTTTACTCCTGTCCCTGCCCACAGTATTTCTCAGGCAACACCAGTCGCCGAGATAAATCATTCAGTGCATTTTAAGATTCTCTGTATTTTTCCTTTATGTGTGTGGCTTCGATGATGAAGTTTAGTCCTATATCATTCGAAGATAAAATTAATGTAGTTTTTCTATTTCTTTGGTATCTTACAGCTCATCTATAAAGACGTGAAGGAAATGGCACTTAGCATCCATCTCTGACCACCTTCACCAAATCTTTCTCACTGGCTGGGTACATTACTATTTATAATGATCATCGCTCTGCAATTTCAATGAACTCATTTTTATCCAGATATTATTCTTTCAGTGCATTTTCACTAGACATTTCTGGGGTAAAGCATTAAAAGGCTTATTGAAATTTAGAATGGTCAGTGTCTAAAACAATTACTTAAAATTATAGAAATCGAAGAAGCCAGTATGGCTCAGTGGGTTAGGCGCTCACTTCGCGGCCCCGGGGACCAAGGATCGAATCCCGACCTCCGCCTGTGCTGACCCATATGCTGAACTGGGTAGTTCCCCCAGTTCAGTTCTCACCGGGGCAAGACCCCGGCCCAGTTCCTGCCCTGTGCAGCCCCACGCCCGTCTGTGGAATGAAACTGTGCGGAAAAACCGATGCTGTGCAACTGTAGAGACTGTTCTGGGCCCTCCCCCTTCTCTCTGTCTCTGTATCTCTCTCTCTCTCTCTATGTCAAAAACAGTAAAAATAAATCTTTAAAATTATAGAAATTATTTCATTAGCCACATTGGTTATTTAAAACGTGTTAAAAACATGTACCCTATTAATTTAATATCTGAGGATTACATATTCTGTAGAATATATAATTCGTGAATAAAAAATTTCTAGGGAAGCCAGGATGACTCAGGGGGTTAAATGCTCGCTTTGTAGCCCCGGGAACCAAGGATCAAACCTCAGCCATGGCCCCTGCAGACCCATATGCTGAACTGGGGTGTGCTTCTCATGCGGGAGGCCCCCAGCTCAGTTCCCACCCTGTGTGGCCCCCACCGACCTGTGTGGAACAAAACCATGTTGAAAACTGATGACATACAACTATGGAAAATGCTCTGGGCCCTTCCCCTTCTCTTTGTCTCTCTCTGTCTCTGTCAAAAACAATAAAAAATTTCTTTATAAATGTGATGAAACTTAACAGCAATGTTTACTTAAAGAAAAAAGGTAAAGGAAGGAAGGGAGAAAAAAAGGAAGGGAAAAAGAAACAAGGAAGGAAGGAGAGAGAGCAAGAGAAATAGGTGAGAGAGAGAGAGAGAGAGAGAGAGAGAGAGAGAGAGAGAGAGAGAAGTAGGGAGGGAGGAAGGAGGACTGAGGGAAAAAAGAGATAAAGAGTCATGTCTGAAATGGAACCTGTCAAGCCCCTGCTGTCCTTCCTCATGAGTGGCTGTATGTTCTGTATGTATTAAGGTTGCATTTCAAAGATTTATCTTTCAGTAGCTAGTTAGTTTTGCTTAGGCAATATTCATAGAGTTTGGTTAAGAGACACCTGATAGAAGAGTCTGTCTTTTTAGGGTAGAATAGATTTCTCTTTTCAAATTATTCCAGGCATGAAAGGTAACTGACAGTTACCAAGGTGTATATTTCTGTGCTCACCTATATCTTTAAAAAAATTAAAATGCAGCTCTTTATTGTTTGAATACTGATAAAACTTAGGAAAAATAAAACATGATTTAAAGAAATGCTATTTGGAGGGAGGCACCAATTGCATGTTATCTAAACTCAACCATTTAAATTATTATCTACAACTGGGAAATAATATTTTAAATTTTAATTTAGCATCCTAAATTAACTAATCTTTAGAATTGTAATATATTTTAGATTATCAAAACTAAAGTGCTCTTTTATTTATTTGCCTACTTCTGAAGTGGCCCTTTATTACCAAGCATAAAATTTAGATGATTGATTTTCGACTATCAGTCTCCTATTGTAAAACTTCCTCCCCTCTCAACTTTAACCATTATTTAGGACCAGCTGAATATGTGGATCTTTAGAATTTACTGACAGGAAACAGATAGCTTTTCATTAACTCCACTGTTCTGGAATAGCTAGCTCTTCTATGATTGCCTTTCATGTATACTAGTGAACTTCTTTTTCATTTTTACTTTTAGTCCTTTTAACATTGAATCACACTGGCCCAGGTCAACCATGTCAACAATTCAATGAATTCCAAATTATACCTAGCAACCAGATTAAAGGAGTGTTAATGGAAATAAAGTGCCCTGAGGGTACAGATAGTACAGGGGAGACAAAACAAGAAGTTACAATTCTATTCCAGGTACAGGTCCAAAGAGCCTCCTTGATTTAAATTCTATCATGTTGTTCTGCTCATATGAAAGACCAGTTGGCTCTGGGAACAAATAAGCTAAAATACATACAAAGTCATATTTTTGAATGCCTCTCTGCTGTTCAGTAGTTTAACACCATAATGTTTTTCTGCAAATTTACAGGTTCCTTTATATTAAACTTCTATTAATCAATTTCACAGGCATTTCTATGATCACAAAAGTAATATATTTTATAATATTTGTAAACTAGTAATATTTTACTAAAAAGCATAAAATACACTGTTAATTCTATCATCCAGCGATTACCACTGGTTATATTTTGATGTACAACTTTCCAGAATTTTCTGTGCACATGCATATGTACAATTATAGGAAATTAAATCATACTACAGTGTTCCCTCACCACTTCGCACTTCATGGTTTGCGGCTTCAGTGCTTCGCGGGTTTTTCCAAAATATTCATCAAAAAATAAAAATGAAAACATACAACCATGTCGGCAGCCACATGGCGGAAAGGAGCGTTGTTTCATGTGGATGCGCGCGAGAGAAGGATCCCTGCGTGTCAAACAAAGAGATGAGTTGACTCAGAGTCCATCCCACGGGCTCATAAAGGCGCGTGATTGGTTTCCGGTGCCACATCCACCCATGAGAAAATTCCTAGGGGCAAATCCTACTTCGCGGTTTTTCAGCTTTCGCGGAAGGTTCTGGTCCCCATTAACCGTGAAAAACGAGGGATCGCTGTATAATAATAGTACTGTCACATGATTAACTTTTTATATCAAAACTATCTTCATGACTGTTCTCAAACAATTCTATTTTATAAACATGGCCCAATATCATTAATTTATACCTATCTTTAAGTACCTTCTAATTTGAAGCTGTTATAAGTAACATTGCATGCAGTTGACCATCCTGCTCAATTATCTTTGCCCATTTGTCTAATGCTTGCTTTGGGTTAATTTCTGTATGTCAAATTTCTGGATTGAAGGGAATATAAATTTTAGGGGTTTGAATGTTTACTGCTAAATTGCCTTCCAGAAAGTTTGTGCTATTAGACTCCTGACAGCAGTGGAAGAAGACCCATTTCCTCACAGTACAGCTCACACCAACGAGAGTTAGCATTCCTTTTACCTTTGCTAATCTGAGAGGTGACCAGGGCATTTTACCACTGCAGTGTGCTCAAATATTAGTAAGGTTGAACGTCTTTTCTTGTATGTTTGGGTTAAGTCTAACTAGAAAGCAAAAAAGCAATTTGGGTCTCAAGTTCATTTTATTGAACTGAAATAAGAAGGACTATGAAAACACGCCTTGGGGTTATTGAATTAACTGAAATTAGGAGAACTTTTCATTGCTGAGCCTCTTATAACAATAAGTGATGTTTCTTGGGCACTTGTTTTATGCAAGGACTTTTTCCACATTTGTTGAATTTAATTTTTGTAACAACGCTGTGTGGCAGTTATACTATTTTATCCATTTTTGTTGGTGAGAAGGCTGAGGAACAAAAAATGTTAAGTAACTTTCCCATGTTAAGTAAATAGCAGAGTCAAGATTTGAAATCAGGTTCTGCTTCTAAAACTCATGCTCTTAAGGTCTATGTTAGTCTGGCATTTTATATGCATACATACCCAAGACACACCCTTGTGAAACTCTTGTCAATAGTATTCTCCTCTCTACTATAGTTATTAATAAATGTATTTTATTATTAAATTAAAATGAATAAAATTGTTTCTTGTTAAAAAACATTTCAGAAAATATTTTAAATTATTTTACTTTAATTTTAATTCTGATTTAAAGATATACATTTAAATATATGTATATGTATTTAACCTGCAATAACTCCATGGGTAGGTCACAGTGCCCTCGTTTACATATGAGGATACTAGGGTTAGAGAGATGAAGTCCCTGCATTCAAGGAGCAGAAAGAACCCCTAGGAGACTGACAGGTACTCCCTCTCTGATACTGCTCCTCCCAATTCCCCCATCCTGCTAACTTCTTAAATATTTAATGCTAAAAATCTCTGTCACAAGAATGTGATAAAAATATCTATAACAAGAAAAATAAAAAGGACAACTCCACTGATACTCTTGGAGATATTCTCATTATTTTGCTGAGCTCAGAGGAGGTGAATAATATGCAAGGACTATCATTTAAAAAATTCATTTTTATAAGATGTGCATTTAAGTTAAGATATGAGCTTTATACAAATTCTCTTCCAAACTACAATTACCTCTCCCTTCTTCATACCACAAAGTGAGTTAAAATGTGAACATTTATAGTCATCTTAGTCACTTATATTATAGATCAAGAATCATTTTTTTCAGTCTTCATATTATAAAATAGTTTTTTTGGTGTTTTTTTTTTGTTATAGTGAGATGGATATATACAAGTGGTGACAATTATAGCCTTTACATTGTCTCTTTTCCCGAGAGCACTAACAGCAATGACAATAACCAAGAGTTGTATATACAGTGCTACGCTATGTTCTAAGTGCTTCATTTATACGTAACTTCAAAACCCTTCTCTAATGAAGTTATTGGGGTTCAAATAATTCAGTATGCCAGAGAAGCATTATTAAATGGTTATTGTTAGCTGGCTAGGAATTTCCTAGGGGCAATTTTAATCCATCCTTGCTCTGGCTATGGATTGATGCCATCTGGGAACAATGATTTTGGGTCCTGAAAGCCTGGCTGAGGCTTCCACACAGATTCCAGGAATCTCCCAATTAGGTGACACCCCATTTCTTCAGCCCAATCGATACATGGCGAGTAGAATTCTAGGGACATGCGCAGGGCTGTGAGGATGGGAATGAATATGGTTATGTGTAAATATGCATTATTATGAGAAACAATATTCCCAGAATTTTTTTTCTGTATTAATGCACTAAAAATCCAAAGGTAAATACTATTATTGTCATCCCCATTTTTCAGATCAGGAAACTGAGATGTTGAAGGTTGAGCAATTTGCTCATATAGCTAATAAATAGAAGAGCTGAGATTCTAACTCAAGCAATCTGGCTCTATTCTACTGCCCCTTTTATCTCCAGTTACTCTGTGACACTCAAAGACAATCCATGCATTTACCTTGTGAATTATTATCCAGGATCCCCACCCCACCAGTGTTCCTCAATTGTTTTGGTAATGGCAGAGGGGTTTATTAATTGATTTAGGCAGCAAAAGAAGATGGTAGGATAGTTACCAGGATAGTGGGTAGTTAGCAAAACTCAGTCAGGAAAGGCTTGGTAACCAGGATGCCCATACCTAAGAAATGCAAATGTAAGCCTTGGGCTTCTGACTCCCTCTCTAAGGAATGTAAATATAACTTTTGGGAGGAAGGCACCAGATACAGAAAATAAGTCAAAGAAAGCCAATGCAGATGAGTCCTGGACCTCTTCCCCCTTCCTCAAGATAAAAGCAGTAGCTTCTAGTAGTAACTGGGGCATTCCACATTCGGGTGTACCCTCTCCATTAGCGATCTGTACTTCTTTCCGATAAACTTCTGTTAACCTTTCCTGTGGAGTATGCGCCCTCATTCTTCGAGCACAAGAGACAAAGAACCTTGGATGGCCCAAGCACAATTTTCCTGTTTCAATTGCATCTCCGGGACAGGAAAGAGGGCGAAACAGTCACCTCCCTAATACTAATAACACCTGAATGGAGCTTCTGGATGGATCACGTTGGTGCAGACTGAGTCAGGAGTGTGTAAAAGCCAATCTGCAGTTTGAAGAGTCATGATCCTGTCATTAGTTAGACCAAAGTTCCCCACAGCCAGTCCCATCAACGTTCCCGCAGCACGACAAACCCAGCAAGGCTCCAGAAAGCTAACTACGGTAGGTAACAATCACTGTGCTAGGCCTATTCTTGTCTTCTTTCCTTGCCTGAAAAACAAATGAAATTACATTGCCATGCCTTTTATTCCTTATGTTTTCTTGCTGTCAGATTCTGTCTTTTTACTTTTTCCCTGCTGTGAGCAAGATGAAAAAGGCAGTGTATTCTAAGGCTTCCTGTTGACCTCTGAGACTTTAAAAGTCTCCAAGAGAAAGAAAGCATCCCTGAAATAAATTCGGATTCACACCGGCTTGTGGAGGAAACAAATGACTGGGTTCTTTTCAGCTCACCACACACACAGCCAACAGAAAAGCAGCAATCTGAGATTTTGATGCATCTGGGAGTTTCAAGGGATAACTATGAGGGTTGCAGTCAAAGGTGCTATGAAGTATTAACACTAGTGCTGCAAGTTTAAAATGTTCACACTTTGCAGGGTTTGAAAAAATAAGGCAGTGATAGCTTATTAAATTCAAGCTGTAAGTGTAATTTATTTTTAATTTAATAAATGAGGAGGATTTCCCTTGTTTTTCTTACTTTAATTTGGCAGAAAGACACCACCAGTGGCACACATTCATAAAGAGTTCTAGAGAAAAGAAACACTGTAAAGGAGAGGCAATGTAACAGTGCCAAGATCATAAGCTAGGAAGAAAGACAGACTTGTATTGAATTGCGGATTGAACAGTTTATATCTTCCTGGAGAGTCATTTAATCATACCATCAGGGGAAGCTGGGATGGCTCAGTGGGTTAAGCACTCACTTTGCAGCCCTGGGGACTGAGGATCGAGTCCTGGCCCTTGCAGAAGCATATGCTGAACTGGGGAGTGGCCCATGCAGACCCATATGCTGAACTGGGGAGTGCCCCCAGTTTGGGTCTCACCGGGGTGAGACCCTGGCCCAGTTCCTGGTCTGTGCAGCCCCGCACCCACCTGTGGAATGAAACTATGTGGAAAAACCAGTGATGTACAAGTATGGATACTGTTCTGGGCCCTCCCCTCTTCTCTCTGTCTCTGTATCTCTATCTCTCTCTCTCTCTCTCTCTCTCTCTCTCTGTCAAAAACAATAAAAATAAATCTTTAAAACTTCCTCGTCTTTATTAAAAAAAAAAATCATGCCATCATTGTTCCTGAATTAGTGCAATGACCTCCTAACTTGTTTACCTTCTCCTTTGCTTATCTGTCACACTAAGTAAGGATTCAATGTCAAGTTAAATAGAAAGTCTTCACTGGGGCCTATGAGGATCTGACTGTCTCACCTTAGTCCCTATTATCTCCCTTCTCCCTCACTCTGCTCTAACCACATGGGCTTCTTGGTTGTTGTTGTTCTTTTTTATTGTTAAATTTGTTGGAGGTAACATTGATTGGTAAAAATTACATAGATTCCAGATATACAATTATATTGTCTATGTATTGCATTGTGGCTTCTTTGTTCTTTATACACATCAAGCATTGGTTCACCTTGGAGCTCGGCACTTGTGGTTTCCTCTGCCTGGAATTTTTCACTTGGCTGGCTTTTGATTCTTTTCTCAATCTCATCTTTTAAGAGCAGTTTTCCCAAAACTCGTTATCTAAAAGAGTATTCTGAATTCCCTAACTTTACTTTATTTTTCTTCTCAGCTCTTATCTATGTCTGAAGCTGCATTGGTTTATGCAGTTGCCAGTATCCCCACTACTTTATAAACTCCATATCGGCATATCTCTACTCTGTTTTGTTCACCACTTGATCCCAAGTGTCTAGAACAGTGCCTCGTGCATAAAAGGCACACAATGATTATTTATCAGATATGTCTTGGTTTCTCTTTCTTTAAAGTGAAGATAGAACAAACCTTGCAGTGTTTGTAAAGGTTATAAATAATGTATTGAACGCAATCTCAAAGTCCCTTAGCACATTGCAGCAGACTCTGTGTTTCCTTTCCCCTCAGACTAGCAAGTGTGTATACTCTGGTCTTCTGTCAGTGTATGCTGCTCTTTGCCTGAGAGCTATTTCTGAAGAATGGAAGGACAGGAGTGCCTGGAAAATAACACTCTACCCCCAGAAGCCCTCAAATCGTGACTCTTGAGTGTTGGTGCATAAATACCTCAAATTCCCCCTGTGCCCTGAGGATAATTCTGAGCTTCTGTTTTGCATCCTTCCTAGAATTGCTCCAATCACTGTGGTCCCTTACTCAATAACACATTCTTGATTGGCTGCCCTCCCTTTCTTTTATCATTTCTCCCCTCTCCTACTGTTGATTCCCAGTAAAATAATTGCATTGAATCATTGTCTCAGGATTTGATTCTGGGGAAATCAACCTGAGCTATTTAAAAAATGGTAATTATTAATATATAATGACTTATAACAGGTAGAAGTCAGACCTTTTAATAAAATAGTGATGTCTGTAAATTTGTGCCATTCTACAGATCTTAAAATTATTATTAAAACAAACAAACAAAAAGCAGTGAAAGAAACAGACAAAAGAATATCAGAGACTGGAGTTACCAGATGAGAATATAAATTAATTATGATCAAATGTTCAAGAAAAAAGGAGAGAAAAGATAAATAAAATAGATAAAGGAATGGAGAATTTTACCAGAATATTGTAATTAAAAAAAAAATTTAATGGATATTTTAGAATTAGAACTATAAAATGTAACAGCAATTAAGAACTGGATAGATTTAATGTGGATTGAACAGAGAAGAACACAAGAGTGATAAATAAAATAAGTCAAAAGAAATATCCAAACAGAATTAAATAGAGGGAAAAGAAGGAGAAAAATTCAGATGTAACATAAAAGTAGGTGAGACACACTCAAAAAGTCTACATGTAATTGGAGGCCCAGAATAGAGAACAGCAAGAACAAGATACTAACGATATTCTGAGGTATGTCATCCAAGAATTTCTGTAAAATGATAAAAATCAACTCACAGATTTAAGAAGCTCAGCAGATGTGCAGCAGGATTTGAAGAAAACAAACAAACAAACATAAAACCTAGAGATATTATAATCAAATTCCTGAAGCACAAAAGTAAACAGAAAATGGAAGTAAAAACATTTTCTGACAAATACTGAGGGAAATCATTGTTAGTATGATTGTATTTTAAAAAATAAGAAAAAGGGATTTTATAACAGAAGAAAAAATAACATAGACAAAGACATGGAAATGCAGGAGAAAATGAAGAATACCAAAAAATAAAAATAAAAAAAGCAAGACATATAAGTATATATTGATTAATATAAAACAGTTGTGATGTTTATATAATTTAAAATATAATTAGAACTAAATGCATGAGAATAATAATAAAAAAGTTAATGAGGAGTTAAAGGAGTAAAAACCTTTTAAAACAGAATTGGAAAAATGATAATTGGGGATGCTGGGATGGCTCAGTGGGTTGAATACTTGTCTTGCAGCCACAGGGTCTGAGGAGTGAATCCTGGTCCTGGCCTGTGTGGACCTGTATGCTGAACTGGAGTGTGGCCCCAGTTCAGTTCTTGCTGGGGCGAGCTTCCCATGTGGGAGGCCCCTGGTTCAGCCCCCAGCTCATGGGGGTGTGCCTCCCATGAGAGGGTGGGAGGCCCCTGCCCAGTACCTACCCTGTATGCCCCCCCCAACCTGTGTGGAATGAAACTATGTCAAAAACTGATGATGTGCAACTATGGAGACTGCTCTAGGCCTTCCCCCTTCTCTCTGTCTCTCTCTGTCTCTCTCTCTCTATCAAAAACAGTAAAACAAAATCAATGTCACCCCAATAAATTTAACAATAAAAAAAACAATAAAATAAGTCTTAAAAAAAGAAAAACAGTAATATTTTAGATAGTTATAATAAATCAAGAATGATAACTATAATCTCAAAGTTAATCATTAAAAGAATAACAAAAATTTTTAGTGCATATCTAATATTTAAAGATAAAAATTTGAATAATTAAAAAGTGACAGAAAGAAGAAATATAAAACAGGTGAGAAACAGGAACAAATGGAAAAATTATAACAATAAAATCAGTTATATCAGTAATTCTATTAAATGCAAATGAATTCATAATTTAAGCAAATAATAATTAATTGAATTAACAACACAAAATCAAACTACATACTTCTTATGAGTAAAAAGGTATATGTATTTTAAATAACATTACAGAAAATTCAGAAGGATGGGCTTGGGGATCTAAGGACTACGCAGTGTTACTCCCACAGTGACAATAAGAACAAGAAAAGCTGGTCAACTTGCAACTTCACAACTTTTCTTGTAAAAACTAACCTGAAATACAGACAGAAATGGAACATGAGATTTTGCTTATCTTGGAAGTGGGGAGAGGGGAGAAGTTTGCATTCTCTCAAAAGTTTTTTTCTCTACACATTAACTCAGTCTCTATTGTCCTATGCAAGTCATACACACACACACACTCCTAAAAGGCAAAACAATCAACAGAAGCAGATGTGGCTATTATAGAGATGTTGGGATTGTCTAACAGAGAACTTAAAATAATTGGTTAATATGAAAAAGCCTCAATGGTTATGTTGGGCAATGTAAGATCATATGGGTAATTTCAAACAAGATATGGAATATAAGAAAGAATGAACGTGGAAATGATAGAAATGAAAAAGCATAATAAAGACAAAGACTGCCTTTTTAGGACTCATCGGTAGATTGCACACAGCCAAGGAAGGAATTAGTAAACTTGAAGAAGTGTTAATAAAAACTACCCAAACTGAAACAAAAGAATTAAAAGTATAGAAAGAAAAAAACCCAAACAAACCAGAACATCTAAGAACTGTGGGATAATCTCAAATGCTTTATATATATTATTAGAATACCAGAAGGAGAAAAGAGAAAGAACAGAATAAATATTTGAAGAAATAATATTTGACAATTTTTCAAAAATGAATGACATATGAAATGACATATTCCATAAGTTCAGAGAACACCAAGCAGGATAATACTAACCAACCAAACAAACAACAGCACACACCTAAGCAAGTCATAATCAAACAGTTGAAAGAAAACAAAAGACAAGAGAAAATTTTAAGTTAAAAGAAACACATTATATACAAATGTACTTCCACAGGAAAAACAAAAATCGTATCTCGTGTCTTATACAAAAGTGAATACAAAATGTTTTATAGATATAAATGTAAAACATAAAACTGTACAACTTCTAGAAGGAAATTTAGGAGAAAATATTTGTGACCTTAGGTTAAGCAAAGAATTTTTAAAAATATTATGTCAAAAACATGATATATAAAAGAAAAAAGTGTTAGTTGGACATTATCCAATTTGAAAACTTTTGGTTTGTAAAAGACACTGTTAAGTGCATAAAAAGATAACCTCAATATTGGAAGAAAATATTTACAAATCACGTTTCCTGCAAAGTTCTTATATCTAGAAAATATAAATAATTCATAAAACTCAACAATAAAACAAACAACAAATGATTTTTTTTTTTAACTCCCCAGGTGATTCAAAAGCAGCCAAGTTTAGAAATGTCTCTTTTGTGACATCCTAGCTCACTTCTCTGAAACTTAACTCTCTTTCTGTCTTAGATTAGAGTTAGCTATGAAACATGAATATAAATCTCATACTCACTCATTCATATTCCTTTGAACTTTCTGGGTGGCTTTCTGGTGTGTTTATTGGTTGACTATAGGCAGTTGGGTTGATATTTCACTTCTAGTCCTTCTGTTTATTCTATTCTTTCTTGGTACCTATATATGTAAATGTGACTTTCAGTATCAGGTAGGTATATCTCCCAAAAGGCAAAACATATACAATGTAAAACATTGACACTTGCTTTAAAAGATCATTAAATGAAAATGTATCTCCACATGCTTATGTAACTTCTAAATTAATAAGTTAATACACCCTTGAGCACCTAAGGAGCAACTGGGACATGCCTCTTTTCATTCATGATAGACCTTCATGAGTGAAAAGGTATATGCAGAAGTAGATAAGTTGCAGTTAATTCCTCTAATATTGATTTTTGTGATTTGTTCATCAGTGTGTTTTCAAGGAAAAGTTTCTATTACAGTGATGATATTCAGATTTTAGTAGGCATCAAAAACACTTAGGGAAGTTTTCAAAAATGTAGATTCTTAACCTCCCACCCCAAGAGATTGTGTGTAGTTAACATTGGAATCAATCCCCCAAAACTTTATTTTTTAAATAGGTACCTTTCCATGATTCTATTGCAGCTGGAGCCATAGAACACCACTTAGAAGTCCGGGGTAAGAAAATCATCTCCAAGAATTTTATGTGTATTCTGTAACTGAAACCTAGTACAGACATTGAACTTCACCAACACCAACATTCTGAGGCAAAATAAAGCTTGCTAGTATATAGGGGGAGAAAATCTTGCTTTGAAAATAAGCTTCCCTTTCACTGACCTTTCTTTTTTTGGAAATGACAACTTCTGTGAAACGACTCACTGGAGAGTTATTATGTGTCAAGTTTGATAATAGTCATTAATATTCTGGCCACAAATGCTATTCATTTGGTAAACGCCAGACTCTTTGAAGCATGAAGTACCTAATGTAATTACGTGCTGCAGCTAGAATGTGGCAGTAGACCCCTGGGTGGCCAACTGGATTTCTCCCTTGAAGCATTTGATAGAAACCTTAATGTATGGCCCTGACGTGAAGCTAGTTGTTTCCATTCTTCCTCCCATCTCATTTTCTTTTAGGCTACTGAGTTATATTCAGAATCAAAGAGGAAAGAATCTTTTTTGTCTTTTCATCTTATGGTTCTGACCGAATGTGAAAATATTCTAGCTGTTTAGAAGGGTGGTATAAAAACAACTTACTTTCTCACATATTTTACCAATTATAAAACCAGCAAGGAGTAATGTGGAGACAATGTGGTTATTTACCACAGTATTACATTGCCTTTTGTTTTTTCTTCAGAATTTAGCCTTTTTTTAGTGATGAACTGTGGGGTTCATTGTCAATATATCCACCCCAAGACACTTTCTCCATCAAATGCTTTTTCTTCTTTCCTTCATTTGCCATTTGGCTTTTGCTAAGTATGACTGGGGATGGCATTATAGTCCCAGATAACAGAAGAAAAATTAAAGGTGTTGAAAAGCTCTCTGGTGTCTTTTCTAGAAGGTGAGGCTCATTGTCATGCAAGGGCCTATTGGTTGACTTCTAATGGAGGACACAAGAGTGTGATTCTAGAACATCCAACTGTGAGTTTTGGGAGCTCAAGCCAGCCAGTCAAATGGTTGCCACTGCTCAGGCATCCTATCCTTTGCATTTGTTAAATTGTATTTCTCATTAGAGATAATACTTGTAACAAGCCAGAGGAATGTAGGTCTTGCTGCAGCTTAATTTGAGGAAATTGAATAAGATGAATTTAAGACTGTGCCCATCTTAGAGAAAAAAGAAATAACTCATTATGAAAAGAATGGGATGCTTGCTATTATTCTGAGGAAGAGCCATTTAAACAGCAAATTTATGCCCAATTGAAGTCAACTTCTTGGCATTTGCATTTTGCTGGGTGGTTTCTAAAGAAAAAAATTATCTCACATTAGGAGGTGACCAGATATTGACAGAAAAATGTGGAAAATGCAAAATTATAAAATAAACTTAATATTACTGTTAATATTTTGATGCATGTGCTTCCTGTATGTGCATGAATAAATTTCTGGCATCATGGTTTGTATGCTGCTTTATATATTACTCTTTTCCCACCTACTCTTACATTGTAAACATTTCCCAATGCTACTAAAATTTTTTTCACAAATTTAACATCTATATGATGCTACCTTTATTTGATTAAATACTCTTTTATAATTGACATTAAATTAATCTATAATACTCTAATAATCTTGACTATTATAAAAGGCCTAAAATAGTTGCAGAATATCCCATATTTCTACATATAAATTAAATGGCAGATGGTGGGTTCTAGATCTCCCTGTTTTTAGTAACTAACTTCATTTCTCAAGAAAATTTATAATGTTGAATAGGATTGTAGGCCTTAAGAAATGGATATTTGGGTGAATGTCTTTGTGTTACATTTGGTGCTGATTGTTTTCAGAGTTGCCTCCATGTGTGACATCAGTGGCAGTCTTTTCTGCCCCAATGGCAGAAGGCAAGGCAGGAAAGAAGAAATAGGTTTATAGCTCCAAGTCTGCAAAGCTGTGAAGATTCATTGTGAAGTCGGAGCTGGTTTTTGACAAACTCTGGTCTCAGTAAATTATCTAATCAGGTAGGGAAAAGAAGCAATGGTCTATGATGAGAAACAATGAATTTGGTGAAGTGGGTAGGACTTCACATAGAAATACTTTGGGGAGAGAAGTAATAAAGTCATTTTTTTACAAGATAACAGTTTGAGGTCTTCTGACGCTACAGATTTTGTCTGGTTATGTTAGAGGCTAATTTTGGAATGGGGAGGAGGACTCAACTAGAGTTAGGAACTGAGAGTCTGAGTTAAGGGTTGAGTATCATGAATAAAAGAAGGAGAGAGTGAATGAATGTCTCTGATTCTCGAAATCTCTGACACAAACTGCCTGTCCAACATTTCAATTTAGACCCCACAGGTTAAGGGTTCAGTTTCACAAGACTGCCTCCCACTTCAGATGACAGTTATAATAAGGTTTCAACTATCTGTCCAACTTGGCTACAAATTCAGGGATTCCTACAAGGCCTCCCCCACCCCATTAGATTTGAAAATTTGCAGGAATGACTCACAGAACTTACCAAAGTCTATACTAGCTATTATAGTTTACTATAAAGGATAAAACTAAATAGCCAGATGAAGAGGTGCATAGAGCCCTGAGCACAGGAGCTTCTGTCTCCTTGGAGTAGCGGGGCACCACACTCTCCATGCCTTGATGTGTTCATTAACTTGGAAGCTCTCAAAACCCCATCACTTAGGGGTTTTTATGGACATTTCATTATGTAGGAATGATGATTAGATAATTAATTGGCCATTGAGGACTGAACTCAATTTTATTTGAGAAAGTAGCTTAAGTCAGTTAAGCTTCCTTCTGTAAGTCCTTGAGGCTGCTCTACAGCTACTGAGGGGCCTTTTCAGGCCTTGTCTGTTCTCTTCCCTCCCAGCTCCATTTGCTCTGCCCCAATTCCTGCTATGGTGCATCTCAGATAGGCCTCTTGATAGTAACACTTTGATCCCAGTCTTGATTTGCTCCATAGGAAGGTTCCTGGATCTGCCTTTGGCCCCCATTCTGCAGTCACTAGCAAGCTCTGCTCCACACATACCCGCATCTCAGGCTCTTACAACCCACTTGGCTCCAACAGACGGGCCTTGTTTGTTCAAGAAGGGAGAAGGAAACACATAAAGGTAACATACAGGACAAGTTCCACTCAGAATTACAAGCTGGCACTTTGCCATAATAGTAACAATATTAATAACAACACTAAAAGCCAATACTATTTATAAAAGCTTACTAAGTGCCAGGAATCACTCTAAGCATTTTATATGCATTATTTTAATTACTTCTTACAACAGCCCTATAAGTTGTCATCACCATTTTACAAATGAAGAAACTAAGTTACAGAGAGGCTATTCAGATGGTAGGTGGAAAAATTGGATTCAAACTCAGACATTCTGACTCCAGTGCCAAAGCCACACGAGATTACAGTGATAGATCAGAAAAGGAAAAGAATGAATTAAAGGTTTCCTGGAGGGAGATTTTTAATTTCTCTAAGCGGAGGAAAAACCTGAGGACAGCATTGCAAGTTAAGAAAAGACTGTAGCCATGTTCCCAGAACCGCCTGCGATTTCTCTCAGCTTAATTTCTTTGGATGTGCTAATTTCTGTAGTTGTAATCTTTCTCCCTTTTATTCATGTAACGAACTCTTCCTTATCCCATTAAACTGAGCTCAGAAACCGCCTTGTCTTAAGAACTTCCTTGTGTGTAATGCTCTTAGTTTATTGCTCCCTTGTCATCCTGTGCTGACTTCTGTTATAGCTTGTGGTAGATTGATTATTAAAAATGTCCCCAACTTTCCACCTTTCTATGTATTCATGCACTTTGCCATGTAACATTGCAGTCTCATCACGGTGACATCGGTTCCCCCCACCTCTTGAGCAAGGGTTGGCCTTGTGACTGTCTCTGGCCAACAGAAAGTGGATTGAGTGAGGATGTGCCTAGTTTCAGTCAAGATCTCCAGAGATCTGCTGACCTTTGGTTTTTTGGAGCCCTGACTCTCCCACAAGAAAAGGCTAGGACGGCCTGCGTGAGGGGAGGCAAGCTGAGCCAACTACCTTGAAATAGGTTGCTTGGCCAACCTGACAGTTGATAGTAGATACATGAAGAAATTCAGAAGAGAACTGTCAAGTCCGGCTCAGATCAGCAGAACTGCCTACCTAGTCAACCTGTAAACTCATGAAAAAAAAAACCAAAAAACAATTAATTGTTTTAAGCTGGTAAGTTTTTGGATGTACCAACACACATAGAAATTGATGCTCATATAAAAATCCTGAAGTGTGTGGCATTAGCTTTGTGTCTGAGTAGTGAGTGGAGGCTAGAAAACTGATGGGCAAATTTTATGTTAAAGCTGGGAAAACGGTGAGGAAAGTTTTTGGAGAGGCTGCAGAAATGACAAGTCACGCTACATAGTAATGAAATGACTAGTAAACTGTCTGTAGTACCTTGGAGGTTGGAACGTGTCCCTAATGAACATTTGGAATATAAGAAGATCTCTTAGCACAAAGATGAATGTATCAGTTAGTTGCTGCCTGATGAATATGATAAAGTACAGAAAGAAGTTGAGCTAAAAGAGAACTGAACAGGTTGCAAATTTGAAATCCGGAAAATAAAAATGTTCATTTCAAACCTCTCAAGTGAGTAAACTATCAAATACAGAGGGTGCCAGAAAGACATGTCCTTGGGGTAAATGTAGACATGGAAATAGGAAAGTAATATATAGAATCTTGGCAAACATATTTTGATAGGTTAAAGAAAAAACATAATTGGTTAGTAGTGAGAAATTATTATGCAAGAAATCTAGAAAGCTATGTGATATCTTAAAAATTTGAACATGCACTTATTTCTAAACCTGCCAACTTTTCTTTATCCCTATATCGGTCACCCTTTCCTCTTTCTTCCTCATTTGCTCACTCTATTTCTTTTTGCTTACTCCTTTCCTATCTCTCCACTTGCAACATAGCAAGTTAAATATAATGATCTTTGTAACATTTCCCCAAACCTTCTTTTTCATATAACAAAATTTGCATGATGAGTTTTAAACATAATTGTGATAATTGAATAAATGGTAATTTGTATCATTGAATAAATTTATACATTTAAAGAAGAAGGTATAACTTAATACCCAGTTATTATTGTGGTGGCCAAATACTTTTTAAGTTGGAAGCTAAAGGTAAAACAATTTATCAGGTCTTAGATGTCAACCAAAAGTCCCTTAAACTGGAATATAGTCGATTTCTTTCTTTTTTATTTTTTTTGGTAAGTAAAACAGTTTCAGCGTACGTGTTTTTTTTTCTTCTTCTTCTTCTCTTTGAACCACTTGTGAAATTGGGTATAGTTTGATGGCTAGCCTCTTGGGCTTTTGCTTTCTACAGTTCACAGGGTGGGGATGTTCCTGTTTGCCAAAATTGAAAAGACCAGAATAAAACAAAAAACAGAAAACATGTTGCAATATTCTGTTTCCACTGCCATAGCAGGCTCAGCTTCTTTCTGATTAGATGAGGTCAAACGGGGACCTCCTCCTGAGTCATTTTCAGAAAGAACTATGTGCAGTCTCTACATATTTTTAGTGAGCAGCAGATGATGATGTTGATGATGCTGATAATGCTGGTGATAATGACAATTGATACTTAAGAATTTTCTGAATAATTCTTAGGACACAGTTTCCCGCTATACAAATGGGTGAAAGATATGATATTTGGAGTCATAATAGTTTGACCAGTTTGGTGTGATGGCTCACAAACCAGAAAGCATCATAGGATGCATCAACACAAGAAAGAACAGCGGGATATGATAAACAAGTCTCTCCTTTCACCTACTTCATGGCTGAAATTTTACCCAAAGTAGCATCCAGTCCCAAGTCTCTATGCTCTGGAAGTTGTGACTGTGTTAGAGGGGTACAGATCCAGTCAGGCAGAGTCAGAAGTTGAGTCTCTAAGGGATTTATAGAAAGGATCGAAGAGTATCCAAGACTAACAGTATTTGAGAGTCTGCTGGTCACAAGCACTAGGTCAGGAAGATTTCCTGTCCAGTGGGACTTCTGTTTCTGGTCTGACGGAAAGACTGGTATCAAACTAACTCTCTTGTCAATATTGATTATAAAAGTTGTATAAAACAATAGTTTGAAAGCACTGAGGAGCAGCCAAGTCAGCCAGGTCTTGAAGGGCCAAGAACTCAGAGAAATGAGGTACACTGGGGAGTGCCCACGTTTCCTTCCACATAATCCCTTGGATCATTTGCCAATTTTTAGATCAGGGAACCGGAGCCTAGCAGGTAGAGGCAGCCTAGGGTTTTGACATTCTTCTTAAGTGAGGCAACAGATGTTGGAGCTTGAGGCTGCCACAGTAGCAAGGAATCAAAGACCCAAAGTCCTGGAAAGGAGGTCATCTTGAAGAAATTAGTCTGAAATTCTGTGTGAAATTTCCTCTGAGGCATCCACAAACTCCTAGCTGTGCTCACATGAGATAAAGTAAGCCAAATCGCTGAAGAAAACAATAGATAACAGAAATTGAGAATCTAAGTAGCTGAGCAGAGATTTTGGGCAATCATCCAGCACTAAGTAGCCAGAGGTTGGGGTTCAGGGCTCAATAAGGTAGAAAAGCTCTGGGAAATTCCCTCATGCTTTAGCAGAGACTCCAGACGGGAAACATGCTGAAGGTTTGGGCTAAGCCATAGAATTAGAGGCAATCCTGAAATACATAATGTTTCCATTATCTATTATTGTTTTGCAAACCATATCAAAGCTTAGAGACTTAAGATAATTTATTATTTCTCACAATTTAGTTGGGTGACTTTGGTCTGGTGTCTTGTATGTGTAGCTAGACAGCATTTGAGGCTAGACTCAGTTGAAAACTTCTTCACTCAAGTATCTGGAGCCTGGGTGGGCAGTCTGGAATAGCTGGGGAGTGGTTGAGATGAGCATTTATCTCTACAGGAGCCTGTCCACATGACCAGTTTGGGCTTCTTCATGCACAGAAGTCTCAGTGTGGTTGGCTTCCTCCAGACTGGGCATTTCAAAAGACAAGAAGTGGAGCTGGGTGTCTTTTAAGATTGTGCATTAAAAAATGGCACAATATCACTTTTGCCATATTATACTGGTAAAAGAAGTGTAGAGCCTGCTCAGTTGTAAAAGAATGAAAACTAAACCCCTCAGTTCAATGGGAGGAGTGTCAAAGAACTTAAGAACATATTTAACATGCCACAAACTAGTTCTAATAAAACTTTAATGGAAGCCGGGATGGCTCAGTGGTTAAGCACTCACTTTGCAGCGCCAGGGACCGAGGAGTGAATCCTGGCCCCGGCCCGTGCAGACCCATGTGCTGAACTGGGGAGTTCCCCCAGTTCAGTCCTCTCTCTGTCTCTGTATTGCTCTCTCTGTCTCTGTCAAAAACGAAAAAAAAAAAATTAAAAAAAAAATAATTGGGGAAGCCAGGATGGCTCAGTGGGTTAAGCACTCACTTTGCAGCGTCGGGGACCGGGGATCAAATCCCGACCTCGGCCCGTGCGGACCCATGTGCTGAACTGGGAGCTCCCCCAGTTCAGTTCTCTCTCTGTTTCTGTCTCTATGGCTCTCTCTCTGTCAAAAATAAATAAATAAATAAAAATACTTAGAAAAAAAGAAAAGAATTTCACTGCCTTATAAAAACAAAAACAAAACAAACAAACAAAAAACACTTTAAGGGAAAGCTGGGACGGCTCAGCGGGTTGAGCGCTCGCTTTGAGGCCATGAGGACCGAGGATCGAATCCCGGCTCCGGCCCAGGCAGGACCCACATGCTGAACTGGGGAGTTCCCACAGTTCGGTTCTCTAGCTGTCTCTGTCTCTGTCTCTCTCTCTATCTGGTCAAAAGTAAAATAAAAATAAATATGCACTGAAGATAAAATAATTACTCTCTATAAAAATATAAAAACAAACAAACAAACAAACAAAAAAACCCACTTTAACTCCAGCCTTGCTTGGATGAAGTTGATGATCATATACTTACCTGCCTGTGAGAAAAAATTAAATCCTCCAAGGGGAAAGATTACTCCATCCAGATCCTACAAATTGTTCATATACAGTGTTTGACATTCAATGAAAAATTACTGAGCATGAGAAGAAATAGGACTACACCAAAAAGAAAAACAATAGAAACATGTTCAGATGTTGGAGGTATAATATAGAAAAATTAAAATAACTATGATTAATATGATCCACAAAAACTTTTAAAAGATGGAGAGTTTTGTCTGAAAACTGGTATTTATAAAAAAGAATAGAGTCAAATGGAAACTCTAAAACTTAAAAATACAAGATCAGATATTATCAATTCAGCAGATCAAACATGGAACAAGAATGATGAACATTAAACTAAAATATAGATTAATAAAAAATATCCATATCTAAACATACAAAGAATAAAAGGATTAAATATACAGAATTAGTGTAAGTAACATATGATAGGCGGTTAAAATGACTACCATATGTCATTGGTTTTCCAGGAAAAAGAGAGATAAGAGGAAACAGAAATAATTCATTTGAAGGAATACTGGCCAGGTATATTCCATAAGCTGGAAAACAGCAAGCTTGCAGAGTTAAGACATGTTATAAAACTAAAGCAGATTAACACACACACACACACACACACACACACACGCACAAACCTGCATTTAGATACTGTACTTAATATTTAAACTGATAATACAAAGAGAAAAATCTTTAAAGTAATAAAAAAAAGAAGAAGAAGAAGAAGAAGACGTTTTCCTTCAAAACAAGAAGACTGACAGTGGACATTTCAATAGAAATTTTGAATGCCAGAATTCATTAGGTTGAATGAAATCTTTGCAGTATTGAAAGAAAATAACTGCCAATTCAAAATTCTATATGTAGTGAAGCTATCCTCATAAAATAAAGTAACATAAAGACAAATTTAGACAAAGCATGAAAGAATTTGTCTCCAGAAGACCTCGATGAAAAGAACTACTGAAAAAAAAAATCTTTATGTGGGGATATATATATATATATATATATATATATATATATATATATATATATATATATATATAAATAAATCTCATATGCAAAACAAAATAATGCAGGAATGAAATGAAGATTACTGCAGAATCTCAGGGGTCTCCAAACTTTTCAGCCCGCGGGCCACATTAACTATCAAACAGCAGTTTGGAGGCCAACTACACACACGAGGTCCAAATAAAAAAGAATCAAAACACAGATGTTGTTTTTAATTATTTATTTAATATTATTTTATTCAGATAAAAAGGTCTCCATGGGCTGGATGAGAGGGCCTTGTGGGCCGCATGCAGCCCGCAGGCCGTAGTTTGGAGATCCCTGCTAGATGGATAAATAGTAGGAAAATCTAAATAAATATTGATGATTAAGAAAAATAGTGACAAAATATATAATGGTTTAAAATAGAGCAAGAATTATAATACATGAGAACAATAGTATAGAAGGCAATTGGGGATGATAAGGAGAGTTAAAATGCTATAAGACTGCATTGTCTGGGAAGTGGTGAAAGAACAAATGTTAGTAAAACTGTCATAAATTAAAACTGCATCTTGAAATGTCTCAGATAATCAATAAAACCACTGTTAAAGGAGAAAATAGAAAAATAGTTTTAAAGTATTTGATTGATTCAAAAGAAGACAAGAAAAGATAACAAAAACAGATGCAATAAAAAGAAATAAATAATCATTAGATTAGAATTCAAATATATCATAAATTATAGTAAATGTACATGAGTTAAAATACTCTAATTAAAAAAAAAAGATTGTGAAAGGTACCGGTATATAGAAAAACAAAATCCAACTAATTGCTCCTTATGAAGTGCAAACTTTAAATATAAAACACAGAATAAAAGTATGGAATAAGAATATTCTGCAACGTAACCAAAAGAAAGTTCATGTAACTATTAAGACTAAGTAAAGTTTAAGACAATAGCATTACTAGAGATAAAGAGGAATTGTATCATAAGCAGATAGGCATACATTATATAAAACAAAAATCAAAAAACCAAATAAAAACTTGAGAAATCCAAAATTATAGTGGTGATTTTAACTCAATAGTCTCAGTGATTAGGGGAAGCCGGATGGCTCAGTGGGTTAAGTGCTCACTTTGCAGCCCCAGGGATAGAGGATCGAATCCCAGCCCTGGCCCGAGTGAACCTGAACTGGGGAGTGCCCCCCATTCCACTCTCACCAGGGTGAGACCCCGGCCCATTTCCTGCCCTGTGCAGTCACACGCCAACCTGTGGAATGAAACTATGTGGAAAAACTAATGATGTGCAACTATGGAGACTGTTCTGGGCCCTCCCCCTTCTCTCTGTCTCTGTATCTCTCTCTCTCTCTCTCTCTCTCTCTCTCTCTCTCTCT
>PVKE010003054.1:0-30660 GCA_004027555.1 Craseonycteris thonglongyai | reverse complement strand
ATAGAAAAAAAAGGGGTGGGGGAGAAGTTGAAATGGCTCAAGAGGTTAAGTGCTTGCTTTGCAGCCCTGAAGACCAAGGATTGAATCCCAGCCCTGGCCCATGGGGACCCATATGCTGACCTGGGGTGTGCTTTCCATGGAGGAGGCCTGCAGTTTGGTTCTCACCCCCCAGTTTGGCCCCTGGCTTGAGGGGGTATGCCTCCCATGTGGAAGGCCCCCAGCCCAGTTTCTGCCCTGGTTGGCCCTGCCCACCTATGTAGAACAAAACCATGTTGAAAACTGATGACGAACAGCTATGAAGACTGCTCTGGGCTCTCCCCTCTTCTCTCTGTCTCTCTCTGTCTCTGTTAAAAAAAAAACAACCCAATAAAACAAATATAAAAAATTATTTTAAAAACAGCATTCTTTTCAAGCACACATGGAAATTTTGCCAAAATAGACTTATGTTCAGCCATAAAGAAAGTCTTAACAATTTTTAAAAAGATGAAAATTTAATACTGTGTACTCTGACAAGATTGGAAGTAAACTTGAAATTAAAAACAGAAAAACAGCAAAAACAGCAACAGCAAAAAATCCCCACCCAAAGTTAGAAAATTAATCAATATATTTCTAACCATCTGTAACTCAAAGAAGAAATTTCAGTTTGTTAAAAAATACATTTAACTGAATAGCAATAAAAATATGGCATATCAAGGTATAAAAATGAAGCTAAAAAAAATAAAATAAAAAACATCCTTAAATGCCTGTCAGAAAAAGGAAATGTTGAAAATCATCTAAGCAAACATCTCAGGGAAAAAAACCAGAAAAGCAAACAAAACTTAAAGAAAGTGAAAAGATATAAATAAGAAGAAAAAGACTAGGAATTAAATAACGAACAAATACACAATAGGAAAAATTAACAGTCCAAAATTGGTTCTTTGGAAATTTAAAAAAAGTTGATAAGCTTAGCAAGACTGATCAAGAGAAAACACAAATCAATATCAGTAACAATGAGGGACACAGTACAGATCCTATAGATAATCTAATATAATAAAAGAATATTATGGCAACTTGTGTTGATAAATTTCACAATATGGATAAAATGTACAAATTTCTTTATAAAGAGAAAAAGAAAATATGGACCTTCCTGTAACTAAAATAGAAAATTTCAAGATTAATGGCTTCACAGGCAAATTCTATCCAAACACAATAAAATTTGCATTGTTGTTAACCAAACTCTTCTACTAATGCCCAGTATTCTGTTAAATGCTAAAAACACAAGGAACTATAAGACAAGGTCCATACTCTCAAAATTTTAATAAGGTACCAAGAAGACCTGCAAACAAATAATTACAATATAATGTGTATAGCACCACCACAGAGACATAAGTATAGTTTTTTGACTGCATGCAATTGATTTGTTCTGGAGGAAACTGGATAGCTTTGCAGAGAAGGTACAGTTGAGTTGGGTTTCTAATGTTATGTAGGTAGCAGAACCTGCCAGATAGTGACAAGGAAGAAGAGCTGGCATTCCAAGAAGAGTAAATAAGGACAACAAAAGGGTCATCTTGAGTGAGCTTGTTATGTTAAGGTGTAATAGACATAGTTGCAAAGAGCAGGAAGTAGTAAGGAAAGGTGATCAGTAAGTCAAACCCGTGTTATTTCCTTCACTTGTACTTTCTGGACTATAGTTGAGTTCATTGTTTTTGTTCTCTATGCCAATTTGAGGTGAAGAAAGAAGCATTTAGATAAACTCAATTGGATGTAGGTAGCAATAAAGGGAAGTGTGTGGATTGAGAGTGGAAGTAATTCTAGGAAGTGGGGAGAGGGAAGACAGGAAGTATTTGCCACTATCCCAGATACGTGATCTGCTGCCCCAGTGATGACAACTGCACTCTGGTATTGATGCATAATCCCAGCTATCATCAATCCTATGTGCTCCAGTTCCTATAACTTGACTTCCAGTCTTGCTCTTCCTACTGACTCTTAGTATTTTCATGCCCAGTCCTCTGAGAACTGGGGCACAATCTGCAAGGGTTGGGTTAAAATTGACTTGTTATTGGATGGATCACTGAGATGACGTCAAGGTCCCCAAATTGGAGCAGAGTATTTTTACCTTATCCTTAAGTTATAGTGGGACAATCAGCTGGGAAGACCAGACCAATAGCCATTAGAGGATAAAACAAGGTAGCATATAAAGCTATTAATATTGTATTGTTGACATAAGATTCTAGTTATATAGAGCAAAATCACAGAAGAGAACAATAAAGCCTTCTGAGGTAAGAAAAAGCTTCAAATGGGTGATGTTTTTCATCATGACCAAGGAAAGAACACAGCATAAACACTTGTTTCCATTAAGAAAAATGGTTATAAAACACGGGAAAATACTGGGAAAGGAAAATATTGGTTATTCATGTCACTCAGGCTATCTTGATAGGAAACCAAAACAACCAATCAATGTAGTTGATGCACTGTTAGAAGAAAACATCAAGCTTGCTGCTTAATCAATTTTATTTGACTGTTTGACAAAGTGTTGCAAAATCTCTTGTCTTCAGAAAATTGGGATACGTTCAACAGCCACTGAAAGGGGTTTGTTTCAAACAAATACTTTGAAAGTCCCAGACGTGAACTTAGAAGTGGGGCCAATGACCTTGAACGCTCTCTGTGATTTTTCCCTTGATTAATTGGCCTCAGCCAGACTTTTGTTGTGTTTTTGTCTGAGGCTGTTTTGGATGACCTCTCACTTGTCACATATCAAGACTTTCTAGAGGGATGCTGCTAGGTTCTTGCTAGTATCTTTTCAAATGCTTTCTGTTTGACATCATTTTCTCTTCCTCCCAAAGATGAATTCAGTAAGCCAACCAAAATGTCAAGAATACAGTGTGTAATTGACATTAGGAAATGCTTGGCCTCTTTTTGACTAGTCGGCACTAGGCTCTGGACTAAAGTAGTCTAACTGCCTGCAAACATTTTGTTGACTTGAGAAAATTTTATTAACCTGAGGAAAAATATGTTCATGGAACCAAGTTACATTTTCTCATAGAGAAACGCTGTGGTAAAAGATTTGCGTTGGTCATTTTGAAAATTTTGGTTCTCATTCACTGGTCAAGTGGTTATTGAAAGCCTACTATATTTCAGGCATTATATGCTTTATGGGAATATTTAGGACAGTGTTTTCCAAACTGAATACAAGAATGTGTTCTTTCTGTCAGGAGCCTCCAGACATGATGGTGGTGGTATCTTGACTTTAATGGTGTTCAAAGCGAAATAGAGCTATACTGAGCAAGTGTTTTGAAAATATAAAATAAAACAAAACAACAAAAATTTCTACTCAACTAATAGAATGTAGTATTGCTAGGTAATTGGGAGTATTTTACATATGTTATCCCATTTGGTTTGAGGAGAGA
This sequence comes from Craseonycteris thonglongyai, assembly GCA_004027555.1. NCBI lineage: Eukaryota > Metazoa > Chordata > Mammalia > Chiroptera > Craseonycteridae > Craseonycteris > Craseonycteris thonglongyai. Next base: position 27,274 of record PVKE010003054.1, on the reverse strand, counting down.
ACTAAAAACATATCTTACTCCAAAGCTTGGTTCTCATTTATGTTTCATCGTAGACCTACTGATGATGGGTGGACAGTTTGCTGGGATCCCAGCCCTGGAAGGGCGTCCTTCCTAAGAAGAGGAGACAGACTGTGAATAGACATTTTCAATACAGTGCTATAATAGGGATCTGTACATGATGTAGTGGGAGCATAGAGATGGGAGTGATGGAGTCTACCCTGGATTTGGGGAAGAAAGAGAGAGCTTTGGGTATTTAGAAATGGTTCTGTATAGGAGAGGATGCTTAAGCAGGCTTCCTAGAAGAGGAGTTTAAGTTGCAGGGGTAAAAAGAAGAGATTGGCAAAGGCACTCTGGGCAAAGGAAGCAACTTACAGTAGATCAAAACACAGAAGCAAGAAATCTAACTGTCCTATAAAGCTGTGCATAGTATATCAATGGTTCTGTGGCTTGGGCAGTTGCATTCGTTTTCTAATCCTGCCATAACAAAGCCCCACAAATTTAGTGGCTTAAAACAACACAACTTCGTTATCTTAGAGTATCACTGGACTGAAATCAAGGTTGTGACTGGGCTGCACTGCTTTCTGGAGGCTCAGAGGGAAAATCTCTTTCCTCGTTTCGTCCAGCTTCTAGATGTCCACATTCCTAGGGGTCCCATTCTTAGATCTTCAAAGCTAGTCATGTAGAGTCCTGTGACCCCAATTTTTCACACATCTCTTTCTCTGACTTAAGCTGGGAAAGGTTCCTCACTTTTAATGATTAATATAATTAGAATGGGCTTACCTAGATACACATGGATAATATCCTTATTTCAATGTCTGTAATCACATCTGCAAAATCCATTTTACCATGCAAGATAACATATTCATAGGTTCTGGGGATTAGGATCAGGGCATCTTTGGGTGTTGGAGGTGGTGGTGATCATTATTCTATCTACCACATAGAAAAGATATACGTAACAAATTCTACATGTATTCCCTTCAACTGACCTAATTATACAAATTTATAAAGGTGAAATTGGTCCCAAGCCAGCTTTTTAAAATTTTCTATTCTATATCTTATAGAAGAAATCTTTGAGAAAGGCCAACATTTCTCATGCTTTTTTTCTCTGATGAGGTAGCAAGGATCACATCATGGGTAGAAAGTTATGTATGCTTGCTGTGCATTGGAGCAAGGTTCTAATTTCTCTTTTCCAGTTTGGATTGACTCCCTTGTCAGTGGTCTGCTATTTGGAGACTGAAGCTGGTCTCTGATTTCTCTGGCCCATTGACAAAGAGGGTATTTGAGGACTGATTGCTATTCATTACACTCAATGGGGCCCCTGACCCTAGGACACTTAACCCCTGTACAACAGTAATTAAAAAGCTATTTGTCTCCTCTTCACTGTTTATCTGAAGACACACACCAAGATAAGAGGGACTTAGACTTCCTACAGATTCTACCAAGCTTTTTAGTTCTACGAACTATTGTCATCCTTTTCTCTATATTCGATTTTCAGTTAAGTGCACAGATTCTACATATATTCCCATCCACTGATCTAGTTACATAAATTTGTAAAGGAGAAACTGGTCCCAAACCAGTTCTTTAAATTATGTTATTTTGTATTTTATAGAAGAAATCTTTGAGAAAGTCCAATATTTCTCATTATTTTTTTCCTCTTCCTATATTGTTCTCACTCTCAATCTTACTCAGTAACGTCTCTCATGAAAATGGGTGATTCTTAATGGAACAGAACACACAGTTTGAGGATAGCTGATCTTATCACTCTCCACAATTTTATGAACTATGAAACTGATACTCAGATAGGTTAAGTGCAACTTGATGAATATCACATAGCTACTTAGCTGGAAAACCAGGATTTGACTCAATACCACTTCTGTGTACACTTTAAAGCTTTAGACTGTGTATCAACTTAGTTTCAAAATTAATTTTATCTTGGGCTTTCCAATATTTTCTTTGATAGAAGCAAAATAATTTTTGCATTTTAATCTCTTGAGTTATTTTTTCCATAGTTCTATATTTTAGAGGCTTTATTATCTTTACCAGAAAAGTAACATTCAAGAATGGAATATTGGCTCACAGTCTCTTTTTATGCCCCATCCTTTTATTATTTTTTGACAAAGAGAGATCAGCTATGTTGGCTCATCGCTTTGTTTGTTTGGTTGTTTTTTAATCTTGTTTTTTTTTTTTTTTAATCTTCCTTGTAAAACTTACACTCCCTTCACTTCCTCTCTACTTCCAGTTCTCTCTCTCTCTCTTTTTTATTAATATCCCACACTATACATGCCTCCTTATTTCCTCCTGGGTATAAGTTGAAAAAACAGGAGACACCAGTAACTGTAGCAATGGATGTTGAACTAATTGCCTCACTACATTTTTACTTGGGTCTTCTTTGAGTCTTTCCTCCATATTTTTACCCAAGTTTCCTCTGCCTTGCTCTATGTTTTGTTTTCCTTTTTTTTCCTTCTAAAGAAAATGTACCCACCTCCATCTACATCACAGTTTTCTGTCAGCACAGGCATTTAGCTTCCCGCAAGAGTTGGCTATATTGAGCATTTATATAGCACCTTCCCCCTCAGCAATTTAAAGCTTTCAATAGGGAAGAGACATGGCATTTTTTATTACATTGCCCGTGACAAATGGAGGCCAGGAGTAGGAGGAGAAGAAGGTGTAAAGGAGATATATTAGTATTAGTTACACTTTATAGGTGGAGCAACCAAAGTACAGATTAGGTGTATCCAACTATTTCTCTTTATCATTTGGGGCCTTGGGGGAAGTCAAAATGTTGCAGCATTGATCAGAAGACCAGCTTGCCAAGAAATCAGTCCATTCCTCCAGTGAAGATACCTAAAATGCAGAGATCTAGCTGCATAGCCCATGACATAATATTTAGGCAGTTGCTATATAACATACCATGGCATCATAATGAAAGGCACTGTGTCTGGCTATAACATCTTTGGTTTGGACCTTATTCAATCTCCTTCTCTTTAGTCTCCATGAACCTCCATCTTCTTGTCTGTGAGATGGAGAAAAGAGGACACTCATTTCAGGCTTGTTTTTAGGTTTAAGTAATGAAAAAGTTTTGAACATATTTAAAAGCTGATGGGAAAGAGTCAGTATAGAGAAAAAAATTAAGGAACAAGAGAGAGGGGATAATTTATAAAGCAAGGTCCCTCCCTGATAGAGCAGGCAGGGAACTGGGGCAGGGATGTGCCCTAGTTAGAAAGAAGGACCTCTCTTCTATAGTGGCAGGAAGCTAGGTGGAAGGACAGCTGCATAAGTGCATGGGTTTGCAAATATAGTGCTGGAGGGTCTCTATCTTCTCTGTGAACTTGGACCTGCTTTGAGTATTAAGGGATGTGAAGAACTTGGAGGATTGAGGACAGTGGAGAGAGTATGGAATCCTCACTGTGTTGTGGAAGAACAGACCGTTCTGGAGAAACCACGTGGCACTCAAAGAGCTGGAGCATCTTTTATTATGCCCGCGGGGCCCAGAGGCGTTCCTCCTCCGAAGTCTGAGCCCTGACTGTAGGGAGTGCCAGGCTTACATAGGGTAACCCTCACTTGGTTGTATATAGGATACGTTTTCTTTCTCCCATGTCATAGGTCTGTCAGATGCAGGCGCCAGCAGGACGGTGAGGTTACAGAAATAGAGGCAGAAAGCAAGCGGGGCTACAGAGGCAAGGAAACAAGCAGTGATAGGGGCTTTAGCCGCATCCACCAGGGGAGAACAGGAGGGAGAGCTAAGAACGCTGGGCACAATCTCTTGGTAGTGTTTCACATCCTGTTGAGGATGCTGCTGATCATGAATACATAATGACAACACTGCCCTGATGCTTTTTCTGCAGTGATACCCCGCAGTCCTGGGTGATAGTTAGGTTCACTTGAGAAAGTTTACTTCGGTGTGATGAAAGGATAGTGAGGCAAGGGAACTGAGGAGACTGATGGGAGTGGTTGAAGTAGCAGAATATTGAATATAACTAGGATAGGAAAGGCAGTAAAGGAAGGAGGACATTGATAAGTGAAAAATTGTGAAGGTGGTCAATTCATAGATATGTAACAAAATGAGCCACCGAAAGAATTAAGAGTTGTGAAGTATCTGAGTTCTTGATTTTGAAGATAGAAAAACTGTTCTGGATGACAAGATCCAGAGATTGGCAGTGAAAACACATGACCAAAGTTTGGAGTGGAGAATGAATGAAGAGTTCAAGAAACCCAGGAGCTAGGCCAGTGGTCAGCAAACTGCGGCTCGCTGCGGGGAGCCGCTTGCAGCTCTTTTGACTCCTTCCAAGGAGTTGCATGCGGCTCGCGAGCTGTAGCGAGCCACAGTTTGCCGACCACTGAGCTAGGCTATTGGGTCTAATGTTGAATTCGCACAGGATGTTGAATGAACCTCGGGATATGGAGACTAAGATTTGGTAGATAACAGTAACAAAGAGAAGTACAGCATGGTGGAGTCAGAAGCATGAGTCTTGATGGAGTAGCAGTTTTTACAAGAAGATGCAGGAATAATAGTGGGGAAATGTCTATGTGGGACAAGGAGGGCATGGCTCCTGCCTCCAGACGCTGAGGTATGAGGTAGAGCAAACCATCCTTGAAAAGGTTGTGTAGAAAGTCATGTCTTCAAGGGAGAGCCAGCATTCTACAAACCTGGGGCAAAATACCTACATTCTAGAGATATCAGAATTAAACGAGATAGTGTGTGTTGAAATGCTTGCTATAAAAAAATAATGGTTTTTATTTATTGAAAATAAAATACAATTTACAGTGCACAAGGTACTATGCTAAGTGCTTTGTATGCGTTATTTCATTTAATTCTAAGAGTCTGATACGCAAGTACTATTATTATTTGCCTTTCGTAAATGAAAAAGCTGAGTTTGGGAGGAGTTAAGTAACTTGCTTCCCAGCTCAGAGGTGGCAAGTATAAACCCAGGCATTCTAGGCCCAGAACCCACACTTTTAAGCACTACTGTATATTATTTTTGTTTTGGAAACAACTGTATCAGATTGTTCACATGAATGAAGTTGAAATATAAATGTACTTTGATATCATTTAAGGTAAGCCTAAGTTAAGTCAGGCAAACATTTTTGGTAAATATGAAAATTCTCAAATGTATAGTGTTTATGTTATTTTTAGCATGAAAATCCCACTACTGTTATATTCTACTTGCAGGGCCAGGAAGGGGGATTAAAGCCAGTAAATAATTTTGGGGGGTGACTTGAGGCAATGCTGCAAGGCTATTTTGGACCATTTGATCTTGATTGATGACTATGAAACAACAGGGTGAGTCAGGTACAAGATGCAAATGAAACTGGAATAAATGTAGCTAACAGTAGGAGTAGGTGGAAATAAAAGAAAATATGCTGGCAGTAATGGAATCACGGGAGGGCTAGAAATGATGAGCCAGGCTCCAATTACCTGCATATCGTTAATGTGCTTTATAGACCGGATGGTGGAGGAGGCTGAATGCTATCATGTCCCTTATGGGTCTTGCAGAGGGAGAATGGTCATTTGCATTGAGCTATGTCTCTAGGCTATCAGGAAAATCAGCATAATTTAGAGCCCAGAGATTCCAAGAACTGAGATCATTCTAAGAGGGAAATGTGGGTGGCAGTAATGACCAAATCACAGGAAGCTTCATTTGGTCTTGGACACTCTTTTGGACCTGCTGGTTCTCACCCCACACTGAAATTCTGGGTAAATATTCTCATTCTTTCTTCCTCTGAGAGACCTACTTCTATGCAGTACTCTGTAATAGAAGTCTGCCATTAGGACAGTACCATTGCCCTCAGCCATCAGCACTGTGTTAAGATGAAAGCAGTGCACAGAGATTCACTTTCAAACTAAGGACATTTTGGATCACGTTGGGGGATGGGTTGATGGTTGCATTACTCCCCACACTAGTGGTTGAGGCTAGAGGAGAGAGTATCATGAGAAAGCATTGATTGATTGAGTGAATATTATTTCCTTTAGCATTTTACGTTATTTTTTAATGGGAATATTTATTTATTTATCTTTGTCCTAACCCTGAGGGACTAAAATAGTAACTCAATTGATTCTTAACCCTTTCAGGATCTTGTATTATTTTCCTCCTTAGGTTTTTCTCAGAGTTATGAAGTAAATAAAGGTGTTACTTTTCCAACTTATGCAACAAAATGACCAGCCTGATCATTAGTTGGTGGGACTATCTTGAGTAAAGAAGATTTTTAAAAGTATGCTAGAGCCAAAAAGTTCCAGGGCAATTTTTCTGAAGTACCCAGTGAGAAATTTCAGACAGCCACGTCTTTCCTTCATTTCATAAGCCCAGTCACCGAAGTGCTTGGTTCTGAGAATCATTAGAGAAAGATGAAACTCTTCCTGGCAGGAACTGAGATGTTTGGTTTGTTTTGACTTTGCATTGATCCCAGGAATGTTCGGAGGCATGTTTTCATGCAAACCACATTTTAATAAAAAGATGACTATGGTTAAATCCAGTCCCATGGTGTAGCTAAAAAATAAAAGTATGTATATATTGGAAAACCTAGTGCTTCTGTAGCCAATTCTGCCAGGTCCACAGATGGACCTTTCTGGAAGGTTTATACCAATTCTGTCTATTCTGATTAGGATGGCAGTTTTTAGCCTTTTCAATTCCGATCTGTCAGCTTTTCCATTAATAATCACAGTTTCTCGGAACAGAAACTTCTGGTGTGTTTCTAACCCCTCCAAGACATGCTGATGGCATGCAACACACTTCCTGCACCATATCTTTGCCTAAAATTTTGGTGTGAAATTCCAAGTCTAGTCTTTCCCACGTGATCCCATTCAGCTGTCTTCAGATCCAGGAAATCCTTGGACAGAAAGCAAAAATTCAAATCCTCGGCTGGAATGTGAGGAGCTTCACATACAAGAGGGTAAAAGATTCCTGGCATATAAACAGGAACAAGTCTCAATTGTTCCATTTCATTTTGGAAAAAGTCAGCGTTGTTGATCACATGTACTTCTTTTAGCATCCAGAATTACAATAAAAAATCAGAACAAAAACGAGCCTGATTTTGTCAGGAAGCCTAGATGACAGATTGAGCCCTTCTGCCCATTAGCTACATGGCCCTGGGTGATCATAGACTGTCCATGGGAAATAGCTTCCCCTTGGGTGAAATGCAGTGGTTGGGTGTGTTGGAATCTAAGCCCCTCTAGCTTACAAATCCAGAAGATTCTGGAGAAAATGAAAATGTCTTGTCAGAGGTTTCACAGTAGTACCCCATATGACCAGTAGATGGCAGACGTGCATTGTAATCTGAAATTGATGCCCGGTGTGATAGTTCCAATGATGATAAAGCTTACCCTAGGTGTGTGTACAAAGTAATGACCATTTTTTAAAATGTTGTCCTTAGCCATCAGATAAATTCATGAACCCCTAGGCAAAGAGTCTCTGTTTCCATTAACCTGATGGGGTCTCCACACCTGCATAATTGACACTAAAAGGCAATACATAGCCACTGGAGCGAACTATGCATTTCTTCTCTCACTCATATTTAATCATTAATTTAACAACTATTTGTCGAGTTCACTGTGTTCCAGATCCTGGGATAAGTACTAAGGATGCAGAGTTAATCAGAAAGGTATAATCCCAGAACCCAAGAAGTGCATCCTGTGGAGGGTTAGACATGCCATCAAAAGTAATTGTCACTGTGGTTAGAGTCTATAAAGAAGGACAAAGAAGACCATATAACATGGGTGCTGCAGGAGAGAGGGGTGTTATGAATACCTTCTTTGGTGAAGTGTTAAATATTCAAGAATGAGTAAAGTTTGGATTAACAAACAAATTATTTGAGGAAAAGAAGTGGTCCAGGTAGATCAGCATGTGCAGATTCATAATCAAGAGAGAGTGAGGAGAAATCCAGGATCCAGAATGACTCCTTTTAGAACTACATGGAGAGTAGTACGAGATGGGGAGGAAACTAGATCTCACAGAGCCTTCTAGCCATGAAAAGGAGAAAACTTTTCATGGAATTCTTGAGTTCCCCGTGACTCCATTGGCAAGAACAATTTTATCAGACTATTTAGCTAACATTGCTGGGCTAAGAAGCCTGCTCCAGTAGTGAAAGAAAGAGCAGGCTTGTTGTGATTGCGAAGTAGAGGAGAGGAACATGGAGATCTGAAACTCAAAACTAGCTTGGATCAGTTTAAACCAAAAGAATGTTCATTACATTTCTGGGGTGCATAAATCTATCTCTTGCTGGCCAGCACTCAGTGTGGCAGGCAGTAGCCTGTCCAAGTGACAACAATCTCTATCGTGTCTGTATGTCATTGGTTTTATTCTCTAACTAAATCAGAGCTACCTGTGAGCCAGACACTAAAATTGCCACTTTCACTGCAAGAATTTGCAACACCATGCAACCACTGAGCTCGGCTGAAGAGGCCTGTGCAACGCTTCATTTGCCTACAAGCATTTCAGTCGTCATGACTCTATCAATTAAGCAATTGTTTTTCTCTGGAAAATCTCAGCTCTTCAATAACATGGCTGCTCAGCAAATGACATTGTGAATTAGCCCCTGAAGTGCTTCCACACAGTAGAGGGAACAAGTAGTGTGCCATTATGGGTTTTCTGACCATGAAACCAGGGCAAGTATTGGATTTTAAAGAATTATGAGCTGAAGACAGGTCATCACTTATTTTCAAAAGCAAAGTTATGTTTGTGATCTCCTGTAACTCTCACAAAGTTGAGAGTAAGCAAAATTAGATCCGTGAACTCAAATGACTGGTCCACACATACTGTTCTCTCTCCTAGTTCTGTTTTAAATGCCCAGAATAGTGACTATTGTGTACCCAGACATCTGCTTTCAAGCATGCAAAATCCAAAGTCAATGACTCTTTTTCTCACTGCCTTTACATAGAGCTAAGCACATTAACATAATGGAGTTTTGTGTGTGAGAAATCAGAGCAGCTTTGGGACTACTGGAAATGTTTTATTTAGTTTGTAGTGACATTCCTAGACTGTCCAGCAGAAAAAAAACACACAACATTTATTTTCCAAGTCTGGCTGTAATGTGGTAGAATACAGTGGCCAGCCATTTATTTTCAACTATCTCCTTGCTTGATCTAACCATATGTCTAACTGTACATTACTATAAATATAATGAGGATCTCCTTGGGGATGTGAGCCCAGCGTCTTGGACAGTTTTATTAGTATTCATAAATATTTATGTTCCAGATATAATCGTATTATTATTATAGTTTTGTATATATTCACACATAAAATTCATGAGACTACTTATTTTATCAGCTCAGCCATGCCTCAACTCGGGGAAGGCAGCAAAATGTATTAGAAATGATAAAAATAAGGACTTGTTAGTACCTTGGTCATTTTGCTTCAAATAGAACCCACTTTTCCTAGAACCACAGTGCTTAATTAGGGTCATCCTGACTCCTTGGTGGGTCAAAATGCCCTCCCTCCCCATAGTACTCTTCTGTCCTCTGGACTAAAATCCCACCTTTAGAGACAACTGTGGATGGTACCATCAATTAAGAGCCTGTTTTCCACTGAAGGAGACATGAGAAATGACCTTCTCATGCATTATATACAACTATTGATTACCTAAAGTTTTGCATAGTTCTCAGTACATTAATTAAACTCCACTCTTCTCCATTCAGACAATAGAATTGTATCTGCTCTAATTTATATAAAAAGTGAACTGGTAGCAAATCAAAACATAAATTAGTAGTAGTAACAAATAATCTTGGATATATCTTGGTCTTCAAAAAGTCCAAGGTAAAATTCCAGAAAAAAAGCCTAATGGGCTTTACTGACTATCTGAAGAATAATGAACTTCATAGCAGTTACTGTTGCTGGAAGGCTTAAAGGCAGAGGAAAAGTAGCACTGGGAAGCTTCTTAAAAAGTAGAAATGAAGATTGAAGCATTTTCCTCACAGAACTGTGATCATTAAGACAGTGGGGTTTTCTCTGTATATGTCCAGGTGTCCCTAGCTGGAGAACATGGGGGCACATGTATTGACTAGATGACTTTGAAAGGTATGATACAAGAGGGACCAAGAGGGCCATTTTCTGCATCTTCTTCCATCGAGAGGCTGACAGAATGTTAGAGCCAGAAGAAACTGATTTTAAGAAGTCTCCCTCAATTTTCAGGTAATTGAACCAAATCCAGAGACACTGAATGCAACACAGGAGTTGTGACATGAACCTGCGAGGGCTGTGGCTTGGACCCACTTCTCCTAATTGCCATTGAGGTCCAATTTCCTTCATGCTGCATAGAAAAAGCCAGCTGGAATAGCAAGGTGAAGAAAGGAACAACAGTTCAGTTGCATGCCCGGGAATTCCTTAGCTTGCTGAAATGGACACTTTTAGGAAAGCAATTCCCTTTAAAAGAAACAGTGAAAGTGCTATCCTCAGATTACCCTTGACTAAATGATGTCATAGACACTGAGCTTTTGGTGTGACCTGTTGGATACAGTCCTATCTTTAAGGTAGTCCATGATCAAGGATCTGTTCTTCTTGTCTGTCTGCTTTGTATGTACACAACCCTGGACTCCATGTTCCGATTGGAATTCTTCACCCATGCCTCATCCACTTTTGGCCAAAACAAATAGTTCCTTCTAGATGAAACACATTTTTAAAATGTTTTTCTTCAAGGCCAGATGTCTTTTGTCCAACAAGTCTCTAACTATACAATCTGTTAAATCTACCCATGTCATTATGCTGGGGTGGGGGTGGGGGTTCTGAAAGGATGGCACTTCTAGAGCCATCCTTCTCCACCTGGCCACCATGCCCTGCTCATCTGTCCAGTGGCATAATTAATGGAAAGAGGAATGGGAAGATAGGACTTGAGTCTTAGCTATGTGACCTTGAACAAGACTCAATGTCTTTGAGCTCGAATGTGAAACAGATTTAAATCCATACTGTCCATGCTTTACACAGTGGTAAGATCCAAATGTGGGGAGGTACATAAGGAGCTTAATAAACTTAAAGCGCTTTGTAAATTTAGTGCATTGTTAGTAGCTCCTAGGAGTGACGTGGTGGTATGAATCTGAAGCAAGGTATGGAGAACTCCCAGGTATTGAGATCCATGCCCTAGTGACTCCCTGCTCATAGAATTTCCATCTTCATGGAGATACACAAATTTACATCATTCTTGATACAGCATAGAGACAAACCTCTTCCCACTGCTGCTACTAATCCAGAAGAAGAGGTAGTTCAGAAAAGAACTTTTTCTCATTATCAGGCAACCTCATGAGTTGTTCTTGTGGTGTTTTTAAAGCTGTTTGTCCAGTACCTCACAGCTTCTGTTGGCCTCCTTGACTATCTTGCTAATTCTGTGACAGAAATTTCATCTGGTATCCCCATTTTCTCACTTGCCATATGCACTGTGCAATAGAAAAATGTATTTTCCTAAGTGGCTTTTGAGCCAAGAGTAACCAAAATTTGGTCCCTGCATTTTCTGAATGAATTTTCTCTGAAACAAATCTTTGTGACTAATCTCTCTTAAACCTAGCATATCCTTGTCTTTTAACATATTTACCCTATAAATCCACATCTCCATTTTCTCACCCCTCTGACATCCTGACAGATGGTATAATTTATATAGTAAATTAAAGCTGTTCTCATCTGAGCACAGGCCAGGAACATGCCCTTTCTCACCTGTGACATTTATGGTAAGTGCTCCATCAACTAATTGTGTTTGCCTCCTTTCAGAACCAGTTTATGCTTGATAATCTTGGAATACAAATCAGACCAAGTGTTGAGCATTTGGCAGATCATTTGAACTGCAGCTCAGCTGCAGAAGGTTTGGGAAATAGTATTTTCAAGCAGATGAAAGAATTCAAAAAATATTAAAAGTTTAGGTAAATGGGAGCATTTTGTACATCCAATAAATGTTATGGGGACCCTAGTAAAGTTCAGATAGTAGCCCAAAATGTTGCTGGAGCTATTTCATGTTTCCTACTACCTTTGATCAGAGTTCTTCTGAGACCATGATTTAAAAATATTATTTTGCCCCATCAAAAGGACAAGTGGGATAGTTGAACATATTTCATAATAAGAATTCTATGGCAGGATTGGATATTTCTACATATAACAGCTTAGAGAGAATGTGCAGAGGTATTCAATTTCAGTTTTCCATTCTTCTTATTGAAGAAATGATAGCTAAAGAATTAGTTTCTATTATTGTTATTATTGTGATTTATTTTTACCTCAACTTTTTATTTTGAAAAATTTCAGGCCTATGAAAAGTTCAATGAACTACTAACGATCCTTCACTTAGATGTACAGTTGTTAAATTTTGCTGCATTTGTTTGATCTCTCTATATTTCACTCTCTTCTCCGGAACCATTGAAAATTATTTGCAGACATCATGATGAGTCATCAACAAATACTTTAGGGTATTTCTCCTATCCACAATATCATTACGATATCCATAGAATTTACCATTAGCGTAGTTTTAAAATAAATTTGTATTGAAATACAATTTACATACAGAGAAATACTCAGATTATAAGTGTATGATTCAATTGGGTTTGACAAATGCATATAATCCATGCCCCTATCAAAACAGGTTCCTGTCAAGATAAAAGGCATTTCCATCATCCCAGAAGATTCCCTCATGTTCCTTTCCAATCTTCTTCACCCCCAGAAGCAACCACTGATATAATCTGTCACCATAGATTCATTTTACCTCTTCTAGAACTTCATATAAATGAAGCCATATGCTATGCCTCTTTTAGTGTAGTCCAAGCTTGTCCAACCTGTGGACCTCATGTGGCTCAGGATAGCTTTGAATATGGCCCAACACAAATTTGTAAACTTTCTTAAAACATTATGAGATTTTTTTTGCAATCTTTTTTTTTTTTTGGCTCATCAGCTATCATTAGTGTTACTGTATTTTATGTGTGGTTCAAGACAATGCTTCCAATGTGGTCCAGGGAAGCCACATGGTTGGAGACCTCTGGTCACGATCTTCTCTGTGGATCCCAGTCTATACAGCACTGGGGATTATGCTTCTTGTTTCAGATCCCATATTAATAACTGCAGAATTCATATTTATTGAGCATGTATCAGCTTTAGGCATTTTTCTCGGCATTGGGGACATAGGCCTACATAAAAATGTGAACAAAGAAGAAAAAACAACCCCTGCCTTTATAGAGTTTACATTCCAGTGAGAATATTCTCACATTTTGCTTAAGTAACTTTTCAGGTTTTTCAAAAGACATGTCTTCATCTCCTGCTTCTGTGGGAATTTTGTTTTCTGCTCTTTTATATGCAGCCTGTTTGCTTCTCTTCTTTATTGAGATGGTTGCTTATTGCTGTAGGTCTTGCTTTCATCTTCTAAGTGCTTATATTTGAATTCAGTTGGCAGTTGTTTTCTCCATGGGTTCAGCCGTTCTTTGGTGCACTGTTAAAATGAAAGAAATACAATGAAACTTTGGACAAGGGAAAAGTCATTTCCATCTGAGAGTCCAGCTGAAACTAACTTCTGTATTCTGCTTCTTCATGATACCACCGGAATAACACCATTAAATAACTCCCAGAAGCAGTTGCTTGGGGCATTACTGTGTAATCCAATAATTCTATAATAATACTGTGTGAGCTGTATGACTACCTAGACAACACTAAGCATATAGTCAAAATACACACAGTGCCTACTGAATGTAACTTAATAAACCATTAGGTTGATGAATAACTTGTCTGACTCTACATGGGGCTTGCTGTTTTAGTATTACACAGGTTTTTATTCTTTGTTGAAGGTTCAAATCCTAACCAAGTGTATGGTCATTTGAGATTTCTTTCCTGCTAATTCTGAGCAATAAAGACTATTGAGGGAAAGCTGGGATGGCTCAGTGGGTTAAGCGCTGGCTTTGAAGCTCTGGGGACCGAGGATCGAATCCCGGCCCTGGCCCATGCGGACCCACATGCTGAACTGGGGTGTGCCCCCAGTTCAGTTTTTGCCGGGACCTATGCGGGAGGCTCCCGGCCCAGTTCCTGCCCTGCGCAGCCCTGTGCCCACCTGTGGAGTGAAACTATATGGAAAAACTAATGTCAACTATGAAGACTGCTCTGGGCCCTCCCCCTTCTCTGTCTCTCTCTGTCTCTGTTTCTCTCTGTCAAAAATCAATAAAATAAATCTTAAAAAAAAAAAAAGACTATTGATCCCTTTTGTGTGTGTGTGTGTGTGTGTGCGTGTGTGTGTTTTCCTTTTCTTTCCTTTTTTAAAGATTTTTGTATCAATACCTCCTTCTCCCTGTAGTTTATATCAGTGGTTCTCAATTTGGAGCAATATTGTCCCTAGGGGACATGTGGCAATGTTAGGAGATATTTTCATCAGCACAACTAGGGAGTGCTATTAAGCCGAGGATGCTACTAAACATACTACAATGCCTAGCACAGTTACTCATAACAAGGCTTTATATGGTCCAAATGTCAATAATGCTGAAGTTGAGTAATCATGCTCTACATAAACTTGGTCTAAGTCACCCTATAATATGTAAAAGTGCTAATCTCCAGAGTCTAATAGGGAGTTGATGAAGTCATACCTGACCACAACCCTTGAGTGACATAAGCAGTTTAAGTATCACTGGTAATGGTAGCAGAATAGAATTTCAGGAGCTAATTAACAATTCCTGAATTACTGGGAGAACTGGATTCCGCAAAGAATGATCTAGAAAGGGTGTGATTTTTTGCTGTTCTCTACAGGCTTTTTAAAGGAATTCCACCTCTCCACCTGTGTTCTTTCTTCACTGTTTCCCTCTTGGGTACTTCTGGGGAGGAATGGTCCCAGGACCCATCAAAAGATGCCTTTATCCTCTCCTTGCCTTGCCAAACTGTGGCTGCATTAACCTGGCTTGGCCTAACAGTTCTCACCTTTGGGTTAGAGAGTACTAACTTTGTTCTTGAATAGTTGTCACTCCTACTCTGCTTGGGACCCTGCTTCATGTCACTGGGCCATCAACTGCTTCCACAGGCAAGGAGCAAAATGAGGCTACACAAACCTGGTGGCAGAGATTACCCCAGTTCTTTTGCATGTGTCCTGGAATCCCCCGGAGCATTCAATCCCGTCTCCTGTGGCGTCTTTGTGGGCCTTCCGCTAACAAATGCCTACTTGTTCTTCCTCAAAACTCACAGGGTGTCAGAAGCCAAGACTAAGCTCTTGTTTGCATTCCCAGAGCTCACTGGCATGACCTCAGGAATCCTGCAGCTGCCGCATGAATGGGACCATTGGATGGGGTAGCTGAGGGCTTAAGTGGAGTTGGATTGCACAGAATTCTCCCATTAACAGTACTGTCAAATCTTCAACCAGACTCAAACTAGTGCCCTTGGGAAAAATCACTGGCTTGTCTGAGTTCCCCACCTTGCAACTCTGCAAAGAATGGGCATCAGAGATTTGGATTCTGCTCCCCCAGTACCAGCACTGAGCTTGGTACACAGTGCTCAGTAAATATTGGTTAAACCAAACAATGGAAACCAGTGCCAAAGTGAAGTCTTAGAGATTGGTTGGCAATGTACAGGAAAGGGGAAAAAAGAAATCTTTTCGTGGACCTATTTTAGCTTTTCTGGCTAGGGCCCTGTAAATTAGACTGATGGAAGACAGATTGAGAAGAATACAAATTTACTAACATATGCGTCTTGCATACACGTGGAGTACTCAAAGATGAATGACTCAGATGGTGGTTAGAAACTGGGCTTATAGAGCATCTTCAGAGAGGAACATTACATTTTTAGAGAAATGACAAAACAAGTGGAAATGACTGAGTTACTAAGGTGGGCAAATTGTGGGAAGGCCAATATGTGGAGAAATTCACGGCAGATAAGGGGTAGTTTTACTAGATTCCCCTAGTGCTGCCTCTGGATTGACAATGGTCTAGAGTTGTCTGCAATGGTTAATTTAAGTCTTGCGTGGTAGAGACTGGAGTGGGGATACCTTTACAAATTTATGTCCTGTATTAAGGCAAATAAGGAGAGGACAGACAGTTTTTCTTGTATCTGCTTCCTTTCAACTGTTTTGCAATAACTTAAAATAACCCTCATATCAAAGTGGCATATATTGAGGTAACATATTCTGCTACCCTTCAGTACTATTTTTATTTATCTCTACACTCATCCTTTTGTCCTTATCTTTAGTTTAGAGTGCTGATTCCTGAGAGGAGTAATTTTCAGTAAGAACAATAATATATTTCTTTATAATCAAAGAAATTCCACCCTTAACACCAGGTAAACTGTTCCCACACCTTGAAGCTTATTTCCACAGGGCCAACAGAATGATCATTTTTAAAATGCAAACTGAGTGTGTCCAAACCTCAAGGAAAAGTCAAGGACCTTAGGTTCTGAAACTGTCTACCATGATGGGCCTGTATAACCCTCTAGTCTCAAAGCTTATTATTTGTCTGTAACACCTATGCTATGAGCTCACGAAGCCTCTTGCCATTCACTGAACCCATTTAGCTTTCTCTACCATTCAGCCTTTGTATATTCAGTTTTTATTTAACTTTTGTTATTTTTATTTTTCAATTGCAGTTGACAATGTTGTTTTATATAGTTTTAGGTATACATCATAGTGGTTAGACATTTATATTAATATAATTTATGAAGTGATCACCTGATAAGTCTGGTACCCACCTAACACTATACATAGTTATTACAGTATTACTGACTATACTCCCTATGCTGTACTTTATATTCCCACGACTATTTTGTAACTGCCACTTTGTACTTCTTAATCCCTTCACTTTTTTCACCCAGTCCCTCAACCCCACTCCCATCTGGCAACTACCAGTTTGTTCTCTGTATCTATGAGTCTGTTTGTTTTGTTTGTTCATTTATTTTGTTCTTTAGATCCTACGTATAAATGAAATCATATGGTATTTGTCTTTCTCTGTCTGACTTATTTCATTTAGCATAATGCCTTCTAGGTCCATGCATGTTGTCACAGATGTTAAGACTTCATTTATTTTTATGGCCAAGTAGTATTCCATTAGATAAATGCACCACATTTCCTTTATCCAATTGTCTGTTAATGGCACTTAGGTAGCTTCCGTAGCTTGGCTATGGTAAACAGCACTGCAGTGAAGAGAGGTGACCATGTATCTTTTTGAATTAGTGTTTTGGATTTCTTCAGATAAATACCCAGAAGTGGAATTGCTGAGTCATAAGGTAGTTTCTATTTGTAATTTTTTGAGGACTCTCTAATCTGTTTTCCATTGACAGATACATGCAAAAAAAGTATCACTTTACAAAAAAAGTAAAACTGGATCACTTTCTTATACCACATGCAAGACCTGAAACCATAAAACTAGAAGAAAACATTGGTAATAAACTTTTTTGGGGTATAGGACAGAAAAGAAAAAATAAAGAACTATAACTACATTAAACAAAAGAGGTTTTGCACAGCAAGGGAAACTATCAACACAACCAAAACATAACCTAATGATTGGGAGAAGATATTCACCAACGATAAGGGGTTAATATACAAAATTTATTAAAAAACTCATATAACACAACACCAAAAACACATGGACAAACAAGTGTTAGGAAGGATGTGGAGGACTGGGGCGGAGGGGGGCTCATGCACTGTTGGTGGGAGTGCAAATTGGTGCTCATTGTTTTCTGTGACCCTCTTCCTGTCTTTTTTGTGGGACTACTATGCAGGCTACATTTTGCTTAGGCCAGTGGTTCTCAAAGTTTGCTGTATATTAATTAGGGCACCTGGGGGAGCTTTTTACACCCTATCCCAATAAAACCAGGATCTCTGGAAGTGGAAGCTAGGCTAGGGTGACCAGACATCCCGCTTTTGGTGGGACAGTCCCGATTTTTAACAATTTGTCCTGCGTCCCGTGGCGTTTTAAAAAAGTCCCGATTTTTGGAAAGCATGCACGACAAGCTAGGGAACAGCAGGAGATAGACTCAAATTTTTAATCAAGAACCCCCTCCCCGCCGTTCAATGGTGTCCTGCTTTACCAATGTTAAAATCTGGTCACCGAGAGCTAGGCATCACTATTGTTTTAATTGCCCAGATGATTCCAAAGTGCAGCCACATTGGAGAACCAGCGGTTTGTTTCCCACAATTTAATGTACATAGGTATCACTCAGACTCAGTAGATTTGGGGTGAGACTTAATGTTCCACATTTTTAGCAGGTTCCCCAGTGAGGCCCATGTTGTGATGAAGCTGGTTCGTAGACCATACTTCCAGTAGCAAAAGATGGTTCATCTAGGACAGTTGATTCTCAAAGTGTGGTCTCCAGACAAGCAGCATCAGAATCTCCTGGAAAAATGTTAGAAATGCAAATATCCAGACTTCACCCAACACATACTCAATCGAAATCTCTAGAGAGAGGACCAGATGTCTATGTTTTAACAAGTTCTCCAGATGATTCCCTGCAAATTCATGTTTGAGAACTGCTGTTTTAGAAAGTATTCCTGAGACCCCAAGACTAAGTTGTTCTCTCTCTCTCTAGTCTCCTCTGCTTTCCCAAAGCTTCTGTTCTTCCTTCTGCTGTAGAACCTTTTATACGCATTGTTTAGTTGTCTGTTCATTGGTCTGTATCCCAAACAGGACTGAAAAGTCTGTGATTGTTGGGCCCATGGGATCCCCAAGACTTCGCAGAGTGGCTGGCACCTAATAAGCATTCAGTAAATATTTGTTGAATGTATTAGAGAAAGACAGAATGTTAAACTGCACCTTACTGCATTATGCTTTCTAGGTTATTTCCTTTGTGGCGAGACATAAAGAATGGGGAAAAGAGAAATAACCAGGTTATCAAACACCATCAAGTTCACCTTGTCCCAAAGGGTCACCCTTAGAGGGCTGGGTGCGGGTTTCCATGATTCCTTTCTCTAGCAAAGCAAAATGTGACAGTTTATTAAAAGCCTTTCTGTGAGGAGGCTGAGCCTTGCAAAAATAAAAATTGGGGGAATGGGAGGGGTAGTTGTTTGGTAGATTTTCTGCAGAATTAACTGGCAGTAAATTTCTTCCCTGTTATGCTACAACATGAGAAAGAGAAATTGATTCAGATTCCTTTCAGATCCCACTCTGAGGTGTTTTTCTCTTACCTGATGGGGTTATCTCCCTGAGATTCCTCTCAATAGCAACATTTCCCTTTCTGGTAAGGAACATAGGAGAGGGCATGCCAACTGCTAGGGCCCATAAACACTACTGTTTTAGCAGCAAGATAAAGGGAGAGAAATTCTTGCCATTCCTCAGACACAGCTATAAGTAGGTTCCAGGGCGTAGCCCTAGCAAACTTATTTTGGTTGCTATAGTTCTGTTGGAAGATCTAAAATTGCTTCTAATCTATCAGGAGAGGCATAGCAGGTATCCACAATTCTCTTCTCTGAAATCACAGAATCCCAAAGCAAATGTCCAGGCCCAACTCTGGACCAATAGTCAGAATCTCTGAAAACAGGACCTTGGTATCTGCATTTTTAAAGTGGCCCAGGTGATTCTAATGTGCAGCTTGAGAACTACTGTCTCGGTGTTAAGACCAGGGTGAGGCTTAGCAGCCACTGAAGTCAAGGCCATACAGTGGTTAAAATGAGAATAAATCATAACAGTATGGAGTGTGGGGGGGGGGGGAAGCAAACTGCAGAATAAATGTGCAGAAAGATACAAATTATAAAATGCACCCCATATATATATATATATATATATATATATATATATATATATATATATATTCTCTATATCATTTATAGAGTGGAAGTCTGCAAGAGGATTAGAAGCAAATGCTTTAATTCCATTCGGGTGGTTGCCTCTCAGGGAGGGGGAAGGACTTAGGAGGGAAGATAAAGGTACTAAAAGTGGCATCCATCTTGTGTTGGACTTCACTTATTTTAAAAACAGGTCTTCAAACAAACATTACAAAATGTTAATAATGGTTAACTTTAGCTAAAAAGTGTGTACATCATTATATTCTTTTCTATTTTTTTATAAAAAGGTTCTCAAAATAAAAATAATACTTAAAAAAAAATACAATTTAACACCTGGGTTTTTCTAAGCGTGGTCCATGAGACCGCAGGCGCTGTGGAGTGATAACCATGTCAGGGGCGGGGCCTGAGGCTCTAAACTCCCTCCCACCTGAGGCCCCTGCCCTTGACCTCTGCTGAATCCAGAGATCGCCCGGCTGCGAAGTCCTTGGCGCGCCCTCGGTGTCCCCTTGCGTTCCCCTGACAGAGGTTCAGCCTCCCCGCGCAGCAGCTCTGGGCTGGCGGCTGCGTTTCCTGCTTGGGCCCCTCTCCAGCGGAGTGGGTGCGGCAGCGGCTGTGGCCTGGCCGCAGAGCCCCGGGGCAGAGGCCTGCTCGCCTCCTGGACCCCAGGCGTGACCCGGAAAGCTGCTGCACATGACGCTGCTGGGCGTTCCCCGGCGGGAACCCTGCAAGGAAGGCAATCAGTGGGCTTGTATTGGGCTGAAAAGCCCCCTCTGAAGTCAGGGACTCAGACACAAAGCTTGGATGAATGTGCTTCAGTTCAGAGCGTTGCAGCTGGGTTATAGACTGGGGCTTGAAATGAAATCCGGAGAATGAAGAGATGTGCTCTTTTGATTTGGGCTCTCCCAGGATTGTGCAGGCCCCAGAAGGACCATGGTCCAAAGGCAATTATTTCCCTGTGATCCTAGGTAAAAATTTTGGGAGTAATCTACAGAAATCATTTTCTCTTAATAGAAGC
Organism: Craseonycteris thonglongyai; assembly: GCA_004027555.1. NCBI lineage: Eukaryota > Metazoa > Chordata > Mammalia > Chiroptera > Craseonycteridae > Craseonycteris > Craseonycteris thonglongyai. The sequence continues at coordinate 6,633 of PVKE010003054.1, read as the reverse complement.
ACACAGTTGTACATGCTGGGTTTTCTCCCCTCCCATGTTCTGATGTGGCTGCTTCACCTGTCACTGAGCCGTTTGAATGAGCTGGGTTTTACCTCTTTCCTAGCAAGCCCTGGTGTAAAAGCAAGCCAGTGCCTGAGAACAGCTGAGGAGCCATATTCACGGAGTAGGAGTACAGTCTGCAATTATGCCAGGCAATCAGAGGCTTTAATGGATGAATAGCTGTCAAAGCACGCTGGGCTGTTTGATAACCTCTAAGGCTGCTTATTGTGAGTGGAAACCACAAGGTGAAAAAAGAGACAGGGATGGATGGGCTGGAGTTTCTTTCCCCTCCTTGCCTTTGAAGAGTTTGACAATACTGCCAAGTACTCCCTGGGGAGAGAGCTCTTGGGGACCCAGCAGGATTCTGGTTTAAAGAAAGAGGAGGAGAGGCACATAATTAAGGAAGAAAAAGCAGAAATTGGGGGCAAGGACATACATTTAATGCAGGAATTCAAAGCACAGAAGTTCCATGTTAGGAAAAGGGGAAGAAGCCACATTATCTACAATCCCCAGAAGAGGAGCTGGAGACAGTAAGATTAGATAGGAGCCCATCCCCCTCTCCCCCCCTCCCCCCAACCTTCCCACTGCCCAAAGGTCTCCAAACAGAAAATAGGGAGATGGAAGCTTCTGCCTCACTTTTGAATCAGCCTCTCCAAGGATTTTGCCGGCTCCAGAAATTGAGCTCTGGTCGTGTTCTAGGCATCAGAGTGTTTTATTGCTGGATTGCAGTAGAAGAAATTTTCCTTAGTGCCTGGAAATAGAACATTGACTCTCTAAGGCAGGATCATCAGATAAAGGGTATCAGGCCAGAATCCAGGCTCTAGGGAGGAACAACACTTGATTGATTACTGTTATCTCTCTTGGGAGAGGAATGGTAAGGGAAGAATACGCACTTCCTATTTGTGTTTCTGCTTTGGAATGCGTTTCCTTTTGTAGGGGCACCACCAACCCTGACATCCATGTAATAACACCAGTGCAGCAGTCTTTGCTTTACCCTTCTCTGCTAAGGATCATTCAACTTAAAAGCGAAGGCCAACCAGGTCAGCAATTATTTTTTTAGTCAGTCCTCTAAGTCTTACAGAATTGGCCAAATGTGTGATTCAAGGGGCATTGAAATGCTTTTCTACTGGCTTGCTTCAGTTACCAAAATGCCTAGAGATCTTTTACCAGAGTGAACAGACCTTTGTTCTTAGGTTTATCCTCTGAAAATTAGACAGACTTCTATACTTAAGCTCATCTTCTCAACATTAAAAACCAGAAATTCAGTTATTTGCGAAAATAAATGTTCAGTGACTAAGTCTTGTTTTAAGGGTATGATGTAGGTAGTTTTAAGCACAAATCCGATTATGTATGTAATAGGTCCTTGGGCTTCTAGGCACTAATATTGCTTATGTTGAAATAAAAAACGAATAGTAGCTGGACAGGTCCCTGACATCAATGTCTTGTTGCCTGTGGGAGGAAGGAAGAGCTCACATAAAATGACTCAGACCTTTGATCCAGACAGAGCTGAGTGGAAGCACAGGAATGGGACTGTGGAGAAAGGAGAAAGAAGAGAATGAGAAACTCAAATCTTTATTGCCAACTGCCCTCAGCTCAACACAAATGTGAAATATTCAAGTTTAGAGCTTGTGGTAGCTGAATAATATCCTCACCCCAAAATGTCCACATCTTAATACCTGGCCTATATACATGGTAAAATGGACTTTGCAGATGTGATTAATTATAATTCTTGAGATGATGAAATCATCCTGGATGAACTGAGTAGGCACAATGTAATCATAGGGTCTTTATAAGAAGAACGCAGGAAGACCACCATAGGTAAAGGGGATATGATAATGGAAGCATAAGTCAGCATGACCAGGGCCATGAGCTATGGAATGTGGGCAACCTTTAGAAGGTAAAAAGGCAAGAACAGATTCTCCCCTAGAGCCTCCAGAAGGAACACAGTCCTGCGGACCCATTTTAAATTTCTGATCTCCAGAACTAAGAGGATAAATGTGTATTACTTTAAGCCAATAAGCTTGTGGCGATGTGTTGGAGAAGAAACAGAAAACTAACACAGAGCCCCTGGCTAACTCATGAAATGTCTCCTTAATCCCCACAGCATTGAGGCTTCCTGAAGCCTTATTCCCATAAACAACTGTTCTTAGGCGAGAAGACTCCATCACGTGTTATTTATCATCAATTTATTACACATTTCAATCAACCTCAGCAGTGTTTTGACTCTTGGCAAATTTTGTCCATGCTAAAGAAATTACAGGGATGCCAGGATAGCTCAGCAGGTTGAGCGCTTGCCTTGCAACTGTGAGAGGTCAGAGTATTGAATCCTGGTCCCAACCCGTGCAAATGCATATGTTGAACTGTGGCACAACTAGTGACCTCTGGGATGATGGCAAAGGTTCTTGCCTCCCATGTGGGAGGCCCCTAGTTCATTTCCCACCCTGAGTGACCCCACATCCACCTATGAGGAACAAAACCACGTCACAATTAATGATATAGAACTATGGAGGCTACTCTGGGCCCTCTCCCCTTCTATCATCTATCTATCTATTATCTACCTACCTACCTACCTACCTATATATCTATTATCTATCTCTCTCTCACCTCTTAAACAACAAAATAAAGAAAAGAAATTCCAAGCACAAGGGCCATTTCTGATATCATCTACATATAAGACTACTACCTTAGCACCAGTGGGATGTCTATGTCTTGGAAAGAAAAAAATTTTTAAGTGGGAAATCCCAAAAATCCTAGCCTAGGAGATATGTTTGCCATGATAAGGTAGCAGCCGACAATTTTAAATAATTTTTTTTATTGTTTTGTACCAGTTAGAAGGCTATGAGACCCGTTCTTTACGGCATCCCTCCATCTATTACAATGATGGGAAAAAATTACTTGAGTTGGGCACTTGGACTAAAATCATCTGCATCTTTTGAATCTGAAGTGAAACACATTGAAAACTTCTTTCAAAGAAACAGGTGGTAGATTCCATGAGGCCAGGACCAGCACTTTCTTTACCCATCAGTGAGTCCCAGCAACTAGCAGAGCACCTGGCAGGGAACAGACATTCAAGCAATAGATCTCAGTTGAATAAATGAATGAACTGGAGAATAAATCATCTTTGATGGTGGTTGTTCACTCTGTGAATTTCCCTAAGGTGAAACGACACGTGTAGAAAATACTAAAGGCTAGTTCCGATTTTTGCAAGAATTACAATGGTTTTAAAATGGAAGGGGGGAAAGAAAAAGATTTCCCTGCATATGATCCTTGCTATAATTATAGCAGATTTAAATTTTCTCCTTTATTTTTGACTGGGTTTGTACATGTTACGGATTGAATATAATTTACATTTATTATCAGAAAAAAAGAGTTGATATTTAAAAAGTAGATTCTTGGGGAATATGGTTAGTTGGCTCTAGTTGGATGATTTTCATTGAGGATGGCTTTTTAAAATTATTTTTATTGTTTTTGACAGAGAGAGAGATACAGAGACAGAAACAGAGAAAAGGGGGAGGGCCCAGAACAGTCTCCATAGTTGCACATTATTCGTTTTTTGTTTTTGTTTTTTTTTGCTCATAGTTTCATTCCACAGGTGGGAGGGGGCTGCACAGAACAGGAACTGGGCCGGGGTCTTCACCCCGCTGAGAACTGAACTGGGGGCACTCCCCAATTCAGCATATGGGTCCACACAGGCCGAGGCCAGGATTCGATCCTCAGTCCCTGGGGCTGCAAAGTGAGCACTTAACCCACTGAGCCATCCCGGCTTCCCCGGCTTTTAAAAAAATTTTTTTTAACTATACTGACTATTGACTCTTCGTTTTCTTAATAGGAAAGTGAGACCTGGAAGTAGCCATGAGATTATGGTTTAATATTATGGTAAGGAGCGATGATGACTTGTCAGACTTTGAGTCTGTCCCTTATTAGTTGTTTGACTGTAAACAAGTTACCCAGCTTCTCTCAGCTCTGATTTCTCATCTGTAAAATGGGATAAATATACCTTGTAGGACTATTTGGAGATTAAATGAGACATAGGTTGTAAAACATTAGCCCCATTCCTGGCACATTATAAATACTCAACACATGTCAGCTCTTAGTATTTTTATTTTGGACATCCTTGATCTTGATGCTGATGTTTCCTGCTGATATGCAAACTGATTTTTCAGTGCATGCAAATTGGAAATTCCTGCATTTTGTTTTTTGTTTTTTGGGGTTTTTTTCCTAGCAATAATTGAAAATGACAGACTCATTTGGTGGTGAGAGGACATAATTAACCTTTTTGGCACTCAGCACTCTCCCTTGTAAGAGAAGGAGATAGAATAAAAAGAACTTTAAGAATCTTCTCTGCTCTAAGATAATATGTTTATAAGATTCGTTTTTGCAATGGAAACCTTCACTTGAAGGACCATGAGTTTTTATAAAATTCCTTTATTTATTTATTTATTTATTAATGAATTACAATTTAGTCCCTTCTACAGTCTATTGTCCCAGATGAATATCTGGGAACATAAGAAAGATTTTGGTATTTGGCCTTTTGTCTTTGTATTCCATACACAAAGTTGGAGGTAGAGTCTACTTTTTTGTTGTTTGAAAAAATTATATTTGTCTTGGAAATGGACTAGAGGGTGACAAGAACTAAGCATTTTAAGCAACCATGTATTGTTAAACAGTATGAGAATTAACCATTTCAAGGTGAGCAATGGCTAACTTCATGATGGAGAAATTTCAGATTATACCTGACTGAAATGAGTAGTGGTTTTTCATTTTGTAGATGACCTCCCCATGGCTGCCCAGGGATACCAATTATGGTGCCATCGCATCTAGCCTCTCACTCTGTCCCTTTCTCTCCTCATCAAAACTTACCTGCCCAATGTTTCATTCCCTCCTGGGCCTTGCTACCAGTAGCTATGGCAACAGCTGGCTAATTCAGGATTAATGTGCCCTTCCTGCCTTCTCAAGCAAGGGAGACTTCTGGAAACAATCTCTTCCTGGAAGTGAAATGACACTAATGGGAGAATCTCAAACTAAGACATAAAACTGACATTCTGAAACAGGTAGCCTGTGATACCTCTCAAATTATAACATGGAAGCGGTCCTCCACCCGACCTACCTGTACAGTCAACCTGGTACCTTGTTATCCTTCTGTTTTCCTTTAGCTAGATATGTATGTCCTATCTGCTGTGATAACAGTGACATTCGGGCAGTAGTCTGTCCTATGGAGAACTACTGAGTGCTGTGACTGCACAAGTGATATTCAGATTCAAGCAGCCAGCACCTTTTCCTGGACTCTCACTGATGCAGGAAGAAATGACTGGAGAAACAAGAAAACTAAAAATGTCTGACAATTTCTCAATTCCTCACCTTGTGTCTGATTGACTTCTTTTATACCAGAGGAGCAAATCCCCAGAGCTGTGCTGTGTTGAAGATGCTAAATTGCAAAGAGGAAACATTGTGGTGTTAAGGAGGAGGAAAGGTTTGGATGTGGAATGTTTACAAGGTGAAGTAGCCTTTGGCAAAGTGCTGCAACAGATCATTAATCTTTTACGCTAGTATCCTGGTTCTAAGATTTTCTAGTTGACATGTACCAAGAATGGTAAATGACTAACAACAATTTAATGTTACCCATCCCCAGAGGTATCTGCATTTTGACATGAAATACAGAGGCAGTTTAAAATACAGTAGAATTTAAGTGTAGAAGCAGGAGGGGATGGAAAGAAATTGGAGATGCAGATAATTCTATAGATCAATAACCTACAATGAATCCTATCTGCACCTCTGTCTTTGGGCAAGTAACTTAACCTGAAGCTTCATTTTCTTATTTATATTAGGGAGTCATAATTGCTTCTATCTCATAGAGGATGTTCAAAAGATTAAATTGTATTATCTATTTAATATGTTGAGGTATTGAGAGGATGCTTGATAAATGAAGGTTCTTGTTATAAATGAAGCTTTAAGGAAAAAAAAATTAAGATTGGTTGTAGAATTTGAAACATACTTTATTCAAGAAACACTTATTGAGCACCTCTCAAATGTATTCAGACACTGTTGTAAATGCTGGTTTGGGAGAACAACAGTGAACAAGATGGACAAATACTCTGCCATTGCTGAGCCTACGCACAAGGGCTGTCTGGAAAAAATCCAGCCATAAATGCCTCTACTTTTCATATTAAATGGCTGCATACTTTCCAGACAACCCTCATATTACTGGGGAAAGGCAGAAAATAAACAAAAACATGTATATTATAATTTCAAGTAGCAATAAGTACTATAAAGAAAAATAAGCAGAGTAAGGAGATCAAGAGTGATATGCATGGGGGCTATTTTAGATAGGAAGCCAAGGAAGATAGCCCTGGGGACGGGACATATGCACAGAGCTTACATGAAATAAGGGAGTGGGTCAGGTGAGGCTCTGTTGGGAGAAATCAATACACCAGGCATGTTTTGGTGAACTGTTTGTTTCTCTGGGAATTTCTTATTACAGTGTTCCCTCGCCACTTCGCGCTTCATGTTTTGCGGCTTCAGTGCTTCGCGGGTTTTCCCAAAATATTCATCAAAAAATAAAAATGAAAAAATACAACCATGTCGGCAGCCACATTG